>PNEQ01085551.1:0-11010 GCA_003012365.1 Medauroidea extradentata | reverse complement strand
TATGTTTGTAAGGCCAAGAACTGCACAAACTTTCACCATAATGTGTAGTTAACAAAAAACTAAAACATTTTCATTCAGCTCAATGCTATGTTTACATGTTTTTGCCACCACTAGCTCTATCCTTGTCTTTAAACGTCGTCTGTTGGCCGGCTTCAAATTTGCTCAAAGGCTTCTACTCCATAGACTAATACCTCCATGGGTCGGACGTTCCAAGAGTGTATTCTCTTTGGTTCCAATGTGAACCTTCACTACTCATGGCATGTCTACTGCTGTCTGCTGCTTCTTTCTCGCAGCACGTGTAACCGTTCACGAGCCGTTGAATCCTCACACCGCTGGGAAGAACGTTTCACACGAGGAAGTGTTCCGTTGCAATTACCTCGCTCCGCAGTTACTCTCAAATTACGCCCGTTAAAAGCAATGTGGCCGCCGCCGAGTTCTGGTACATAACATTTCAGTAGACAGTTCATTCTAAAATTGCGCTGTGTTAGGCAGCATCTGGCAGGTGCAGGGACCCGATTAGTTTTAATTTAATTCGTGGTAACATTATCTGACACTTTTTAGTCATAAAAGTTTAGTTATTCACAGACGCTTACAGCCGTTTAGCGTCTCGTTCGTTGGAAGCGAAGCGTCGTGTATTTTCAGTCAGTCTGGCGAATATTAAGAGTGAGTGATAGTCACCGTCTTGTAGTTTTGTATTTTGGGTCATAACTTTTCTTCTGGATAAATTTTTGGAACTTTAACCCAACTATGGTAAGAATACATATTGGTTGAAATTTAAACACCGTAAATATATTTTTGACGTTACTGTTGTTACAGATAAATTGTAGTTACAAAATTCTTATTATTACTTTTTTAACTTCAGTTATATCTGTAGTAACGGAAAATAAAGAATTATGGTATCTAAAATTCTATCACTACGCGTTCTATTCCGTAGCTAAGTTAAAGTTCCAAAAATTTACCCAGAAGAAAAGTTATGCCACAAAATACGAAAATTCAAGATGGCGGCAATCACTCTTATGCTCGGCATGAGTCGCCATATTGGGTAATTTTATTTTTCGCTGTTACTGAATTCTGAGAAGAAAAATGTGGAATTTGCGATTGCAACACAATATTATGTTTACCTTTCACTACGGTACAAGCATTGCGGTTAGTATTTTTACGTATATTTAAGTTACAATCAGACAAACAAATTCTTCATACTTTGTAATGAATCAAGTAGTTCATACCCACAATACAAGACTTAGTAGTAATCTAAATGTACCCAATAATCACTTGAAGAAATTATAAAAAGGGGCTTACTTTTCCGGGATTAAGGTATACAATAAATTACGAGTTAGGTTGAGAAACCTTGGTTAGGTAAGTCAAAAAAAATTTTAATTGGCGCTAAAGAAATATATTTTAAACAAAACCTTTTATTCAATTGATGAATATTACAACAGCTAATCTTAATATTTGGTTGGGCTGCATTACTTTTCCTGTTTCGTGTCATTGTACTATTATACCTATGTGTGGGTGTGTTGTAGTTTTGTAAATGTCTGTAAATTTTAATTTATGACACAACTTCAAAATGACTTGGCATATTGACTTATGCCCAATTGATGAAATTTGCTAGAATGAATATTGTTTTGATATTGTATTGTTGCTGGGTGTATAAGTGTTTACATATGTATTATGATTGGAAAATTAAATATTACAACTTCAAAATCATTTGTTTCCTAATATATAGCTGTATATCGTTAGAGGTACGTCAATTTCGCAGATACATCCCAGGTCAAGTTGAACGCCAAAATGTATACTTCATAATCACGAGTGTGATTAGCTGGCGGCTGTCACGAAACGCATTTGACTACTGCAAGCCAGTAGTAATTAAGGAAATAATTCGTAGATACAGACATACAAAATTCGCGTTATTTTCTGACAGCTGACTAGACTCCAAGTGACTATAGGCTCGTTCGACGTCTCCCGCTGGCCGATATTGTCGTGACTTGCCGCGGAGAATGCTTACACGGTAGAGAGGCCAATCTCTGTAAAGACGTAACACACGTAAATTACGACACACAAAAATGTCACGGCCAATTGAATCGCAGATTATACTTTGTTATGAATAGGAAAGTTAAGTTTAGTCTGCTACCAAATGTTAACGCGAATTTTGCATGTCTCTCTCTATTCATAGAGCTATCGCTTGTAATGTTGTAAGCCAATGAATAATCGACTGTACCCAGAGTGTGTACAGGACTGAGCAATCTATGCTACTGCCATATGAATCCGCGAAATTGCCGTACCTCTATGTATCGCACATGTTTTAAAATGATTGTATCGCTATTAAGTGACTATAAGTAGGGACCCTGGTTTTTCGCGAAAAGAATTTTGCCCCACTTTGTTTCAGTGCCTTACGTGCACATCTGCAGTTCTGCTTCGTGGTCAGTGATTGGATATTTTAACTCTATTGTATGACATCTTCAATATCCTTTGTCAATATTTGACTTAATGGGATGAAATTAAGGCAAACAAATGAAATGAAGAAGAATCAAAAAAAATAGTTGAACTGACAGTGGCCCAAATACAGACTGAAAGTTCAGGCGCCATGGTTGCACTGTAGCGCGAGGTAAATAGCATTTCCTCTATAATCGCAGGTTCAAAATTTTTCTTCTCAGAATTTCATAAAAGCGCAAGGTAATATAATCCAATATGGCGTAAGGGTGTTCACGTAGCAAACATGCATAATTTTATATTTGTACAGCATAGTGTTCGTTTTATATACGTCACTTATGACGACATGTTCCACTTGTACAATTTTTTAGCTCTCATTGTTCTCATAGCGGCACGTCAAAGTCAGAATTTGCAAGTGACAGGAACATAGCAATAACAAAAACCAGGAAAATACTCCAATGAAATTATTTACACTGAACAAAGTCTCTCTTATCTTTTTTCATAAATTGCCGTACAAAGTAATTTCATTGTGTGTTTTTAACTCTTTTAACATGTGGCCTGTAATATTTATTTTCAGTGTAAATTATAGGGAAAAATCATAATCGTATATTTCTATGAAATAGGGTAAGTATTGTAGTCAATTCTTTGAGAGTCAATTTTCCTATCACTAAAATAATTTAGCTCAGCCAGTTTTTCCACAATGGCATTTCAAAGTCAAAATTAGCATATTTTTACTGCATACAAAAAATGAAAACCAATAAACATAATGAAATGAAAAAATCACAACAAAATCACACGTCACAGTCTACGGCTTGAAGAGTATATAAACCCATTATAACACATTTTTGTACTTAAAAATTTGCTAAGATTAAGAAAAAGTTAGTACACTTTAGACTTTTTTAAATTCAAAATTTTTTGTAGTGGGATTTTTACATACCTCAAGCAGTAGTTATGTCAATGTAGTTACTATGTACGTTATTTCATTTCATTAGATTTATTCGTTTTCAAGATTTGTATGGAGTAAAGATATGCAAATTTTTTATTTGAAATAACATTATAGGAAAAATTGCAACGCTACTTTTAGTAAGAAGAAAATGTACTAGGCAATTTCTATAAAAGTAACAGTGTTCCATACAAATACAAAATTGTGATTTTCCCCCACCTCAACACCCTTAAGATACTCGGGAGCTGTACTTCGTGTAGGCTACTTTAAATATGTTCATGCAATTCAAACTTGTTCCGATCTTGCTGCTTCTCCTCATTCTGAACACGTTTCATAAGCTGTTTGGGACAATATTTTTTTTTTTGTTCTTAGTTAGTATTGGCTGCTTTGGGGAGGGGGAGGGGAAGTCGTGTAACAAACATGGTTGGTTTCGTTGTGACATTTTACACTCCTTAAATTAAATAAACTGTCATTTTTATAGATTTCGTATATTGAACACAAGCATAGTAAATTCGTATTTATTTGGAATTCATTGAGGTCACGAATGTTGCGTGTTTGTGTTGTACGGTATACGTAGAGACGGGTAAAATTCGTGGATTCCCTGACATAGGCTAGACTCCAAGAATATATGTGCACTCGCTGTCCATAACTGCTTGCTGACACGGTGATATTGACATGCATTTGGGTAACTTTTCATTATTGGCTCAGTGACTTACACGATGTGTCAAATAAGTCAAGAAGCAATCATGAACGTGACGCGAACTTATGGTTGCTGGAAGTCTAGCTTGTGCTTATAGAAGAAGACACGAATTTTTCCGGTCCCTAGTTATAAGGTCCGTGTTTTTTGAGGTTAGAATTTCCGTTAGATTTAGTTGTGAAACCTCAAAAACCTGTTTAGTTGAAAACTCGATCAAGGTTTGCTGCTGCTCCGTGTTCAAAATTTAACATGTTCAAAACATCCAGTGTTATCACAGCCTAACTTTACGAGTGCTATTTGAAGCAAGAACTTATGCTACGATGATCATATTTACAATTTAAAATATGGTCACTGCTATAATTTTAAATTATCACTTTGCAGTTTGTGTCGTAACACAAACCCATAAAATAGCCTTAATATTTTGACACACGAACGCCTAAGTGCATTCGAGCGTAGAAGATATATGTAGAAGTTACCCCCCTCTCCCCCTCCCAAGGCTGTGTGAGAAGTTGGGAGACAAGAATGGCGTGCATCTGTAATGGCAGGTGGGACCAAAACTTTCTCCCTGCGGGTAGCTGGAGTTGCAAAAGAGATGAGCTTCATAAATAACACATCAGTTTCTCGCCACGAGGCGCCGCATATTTGCAGTCTCTTGTCACAAGCGCAAAGTTCACGCCCAGCCGTTATCCTCGGAC
The DNA here is from genome assembly GCA_003012365.1 of Medauroidea extradentata. Taxonomy (NCBI): domain Eukaryota; kingdom Metazoa; phylum Arthropoda; class Insecta; order Phasmatodea; family Phasmatidae; genus Medauroidea; species Medauroidea extradentata. Next base: position 6,245 of record PNEQ01085551.1, on the reverse strand, counting down.
GAGTCGACTCTTCTCGGGCTCGGGCAGTGTTGCCAGACACTCGCATCTACAGGATGTTGCAAAATAAACCAACTGATCATTCGTCAGTGTATTTCATGTTAGGTAACAAGTGGGAAGATTTTATTCATACGGGATTTTTTTATGTTAGGGACTATGCTTATCATTATTTAAATTATTTTTAAAAATAATCTTAGTGCCCTTTGTATCAATGTCTTATGTGCACATCTGCAGCTTTGCTTCGTGTCAGTGATTGGATGTTTTAATTATAAGTTGTCTTCGGTTTCTTCTGGCAGATCGCAGACGTATATTGCCACAGTAATTGTCTTACTCTGATAGGTGCAGTCGAATGAGAGACCATTCTGAACAAATACACGCTAGCAAAAACCCTGAAGCAGGCTGCCGACACCGACTAGATAGTAATACAGACGTGAAATTACGTGGCGGTTCTTTTGATGCAGGCGAACTTCACCGTTTATTGGCTGTCCGAGGTTGTTGATACCAGCCCCGTGTATGTTTGGCTCCTGCATGTCATGGCAGGTTTCCTATTGGCCTGGCTGCCGGCTAGCAGGGCAGCCACCTCTACGCTGATTGGCGGTAGGTGTTTCCGCCATGTTGCTGGCCAGGGAAGCCATTTTGCTGGCGTGTGTGACTGAGTTTGCTGTCCTACCTGCTATTTCACTTCTGTATTCCTAACTATTCTGTGCTGCCGATGTGCACGCAAGGCATTGAAACAAAGTGGTGTAAAACTGTCTTCGCAGCAAAACCGTGACTATTTTCATTACTGACTCATACAGATGCCAAACGAAAATAGTATTCTATAATAATTTTTTGCGCATTAGGACTATAGGCAGAGACAGGAAAAATTCGTGGGTTCACTGACCCGTACGCTAGCCTGCAAGAATATATGTGTTCTCAAGTACACAACAGCTGTTCATTGGCTGCTCGTGCTCGTTGACACAGTGATTCGGGCCTGCATTTAGTTAGAGTTGTATTATTGGCTCAGAGCCTTACACGGTGTGTCAAATAAGTCAAGGGCCCATTGTGGAAGTGACACGAACATACAGTTGATGGAATTATAGCTTGTGCCTGAAAGAAAACGCAAATTTTTTCGGGTCGCTAGCTACAGGTAGGGACTGGAAAATTTTGCGAATTCAATGACCTGCAGGCTATATAATCAATTGTACGATGCATACTCAAGCCCCGTATATTAGTTCATTGTCTGCTGTTCTACTGAGTAGTAGCTAGTGGACACATATTCGGGGCTTGAGTGTGTATAGTGCAATGAATTCTAGCCTAAAGGTAATTGAATTCGCAAAATTTTCCAGTCCCTAGCTATAGGCAATGGAAAATTACGGGAAACGTTTACTGATTGCTGGGCTCGAATTTGCTGTGTACAACTCTGAACTTTTTGTGTCGATGTTGGCTGCCGTTTATTTGAAGCAGTTAGGCCGTTTATGGTGTACAGTTTTAATCCGGATTGAACCTGGAGTGGACTGAGAAATCCAGACTGAGATTTTACTTTAAACACTTTGTTCTGGACTGAAGTAGAACTGAAGTGAGATAATCCACTCCACTTGTTGAGGTGGACTGGACTGAATAATTCTGACCGAGATTTTACTGTAAACACAGACTGGACTGAAAATAGAATGCGCAGGGCCAAGCTGCCATCATAATGAGTTGTTAAGTGTTGTGGTTAGGTTAAAATAAGAACAGAGAATAATTTACAATTAAACAGAAAAACTTAGAAGCAAGTATTTGTAAACCAAAACGGCTTTTATAAAGCGTAACGGATATGATAAGTGTAACGTCTCGTAAAGAAAAGTCTAATTTTGAGCAACATTTATTTTTCATTCATAATCTGTAGAGCCGCGACTAAATGGTGAAAATAATTTTTCATCATTTGGTTTCAATGCTGCAGCTTTACTACATCGTCTGTGATTGGATGATTTTTACTCTCACTTGTCTTGGAAAATTACAGACGTACGGAGTCACATTAATCTTATACTGATTGGTGCAGTCAAATGAGAAACTTGTCTGAACTAAGACACGCTGCCAATAACCATGAAGCAAAGCTGCTGATGTGCACGTGAGACACTGTAACAAAGTGTGGCAAAATTATTTTCGCGACAAATCGGGGTCCTGGTCATCTGTTCTCTGCTTCGTATTGTCACTGATATATCGCATTATTAGGTTTACATTCCTGGTTGACTCCAACTTCGCGTTTGATTACAGTTCAATCTGACTGTAGTATTTACCATAAACGCATTTCATTTACCCTTGTTCGGTATACATTACACTCCGAGTGGACTCAACTCCAGGTTCAATCTGGATTGAAGTATTACTAGGGACCCTTGCCCCAGATTGTTGAAGTGTCTTACGTACACATCTGCAGTTGTGCTTCATGGTTATTGGCAGCGTGTCTATGTGAGAAGCTGTATTTCATTTTACTGAGCCAATTACAGTAACGTTCCTGCAACACTGCATGTCTGCGATTTGACGGTAGAATACCTAGGCTCGGGTGAGTTGAAATTTCCAATCGCTGACCACGAAGCAGAACTGCAGATGTGTGCGTAAGGCACCGAATAAATCTGGGGCAAAACTCTTTTCGCGAAAAAAACAGGGTCCCTAAGTATTATACACTGAACGTAGTAACGGTTTCTTGCTTCAACAAGTCTAGTTAAAGACGTACAGCTTTAACACAGATCGTGTCCGGCTCATCACAATTCCGTTCACACGTGTGTCAAATTACATCAACTACAGTAGGATAAAGTTGCTATAGTGTACTGGAGACTATGTTGACTTTGATTGTTTTCGTGATTTTCCAGTGTCTCTTGTTAGTGCTGCATCTTCCCCCCAAACTACCTTACACAGAGAAAAATGTTTTTATAGTAAACTAGCTGTCCCTTTGCGGCTTCGCCCGCGTGTACTATAGAAAAGAGTAACTAACTTTTAGTTGCGTGTTAATTGATGGTGATACTATATTCACTGTTTATCTTTAAAACATCAAATACAAACAGATTTGTCCAGTCTACTGCGCTAAGCGTACTTTAATTGCAGAACTTCTTTTTTTAAATTCATCTTTATTTCTCTATAAAACAGCTGCCCGGCTGCGGCTTCCACCGCGTGAAATAATTTAATGTAAATATATGTGATGAAGGCATTTAACAGCTAGCGTACTCAATAACAGTGTAAAGAGCGCGCGCAATACGCTTGTATGATGTCATAGTAATTCCCATCGCAAAGTCTTGCACGGGATACGAACCCGTAACCTCACCCCTCCCACACCCCAAACTTTATACAATACCTGAGTGAATGCTTAAGGCCTCGATCACAGGAACATAACTACATTGTTTAAACAACAATAGCAATAAAGCTCAAATTGACTCTACTTTTTTTAAGGTTTTTTTTCCGGCAATTATTCGAATTTTTCTCGCCGTAAAAACCATCTTTGAACTTCAAAGAACATTTAAAGAAAAGAATTGGCCAAATTGTTCCAGGCGTTGTTGAGTTATGCGCTTACCAACACATTTTGCGATTCATTTTTATATTGTCGATATGAAAATCTGGGGGAAGTTTTTCTAGCGTGGAACAGAGAGCAGGTGGCTGTGCAAGGAATCGAACCCAGGCCTTTCCGAATGCGAGCCCAGTGTTTCATCACTGAACCACCTCACTCGAAGTTTTCCAATCGTAACTGACCGCTTAATATAGCTTAGATATTTTTATTTACGTTGTAAGACTTATCCTGGTTACTGAGTAAAAAAAAAACTTTAACACATTCCCTTCGTTTGCGTTATCTACTGCGTCAAAAATAACTGGTTTTTGTATAATAGTTAAACTTTACTTATATTTCCTTAAAGGGATGTGCTTACCGTGCATGCAAACACGAAGATAAAAGAGGAAAGGGGAAAGATAATTGGCGTTTTTATTTATATATTTTTACTATTAATCTTGTTAGATTTATCTAAGAAAATTTAGCTTCGTTAGAGCATAAAATACGTGCAGATAAAATTCTTACGTCACAAGTGATCGTATGCTAGTACTGTTTTTGGAATCTGAAACCGTCCAAATCAAGAATCAACATTGTACTCCATACGTTTATACATGTAAAACTGGTACAGGTATTCCGTCAAAAGTAATTTTAGATCAATCACAGACTTTTACTTTGTTTCTTAACGTAGCCAGAATTTTAATAATGAATCTAAAATAAATTTTGTTCCTCAAAATACAATTTTATTTGAGATGAAGATGTTCCTCCTCCTCAAATGCGGAATCATAGTTTTAAAAAAATAACTTCTCAATATAACTCTTTGAAACAATTGACATTCTAAGTAAGATATTAATTAAGAAATAATGAAATGATAAGGTCTTTTACCAAAAATAATATACGCTAGAATGTTATTTTTGTGAAATGTAACTTTTAACGATGTACCTTTTTAAAAAAATTAACAAACGAGAATGAAATTAATTTACACTGGAATTAGATAGTATGTGCCATATGCTAAAAGATTAATTACCACTCAATTAAGTCCCTTTGTATTTTTTTTAAATACGGCCGTACGTAAAGAAAATGATCGTTATTTTTAGAATTTTTAAAAAATACAAAGGAATTGCGTTGTGTGGTTTTAAATCTTTTAGCACATAACACACGCTATCTTATTCCAACGTAAATTATTTCATTCACGTGAGTGTGTTGGTTTTTTGTTATCAGCATTTTCCCGTTACTTGCAAATTTAGACTATGACCTGCCGATATGGAAAGACCGTGAGAGCTAAAAAATTTTCCCAAGTGGAAAATGTAGTCAAAAGTAACGTCTGAAAAATTAACACTACGTTGTACAAATATGAAATTAGGCCTATGCGATTTTACCACGTGAATACCATTAAAGATGAAAACTGCCGTGTAATGAGCTGTAGTTTGTCAAAGCATGAAGTTTGAATACAGTTCCAAGTCGTGAACTGGCTTTGTACCCTGTATCGAAGCAGAGTAGCTGATAAAAACTTTGCCGCATATTTCTGTCTCTTTCCACTTAACCCTTTTTGCTTCCAGCACCAAAACTGTTCGACATGCTGCAAATCGATACCGCGAGCCGCGGGATTTAGCTGCTGCCAGGTCAACTTACGTTGGGTTTGTGGGCCTGCTGCTGAAACTTGACACCCGGCCGTTGTATTTGACCTTGATCTTTGATTCATGTTTTCTCCCAACGGTCTAAATTCCTCGAAGCTCTCAAAACTCTGCTAATCTCTCAAACCTCTATTTGTTCCTGAAAGAACTTATTATGTAGCAACTTTCGTTGGCTTGGGGACCAAATGCCGTTAGCTCGGATTTTAATATCAGAAAAATTAATTTACTAAATTTACCCAAAAGTTTCCCCGAATTTTTAAAATGGTCCGAACATTTCAGAAAACTCTTCAAAACCACAAAAATGGGGAGGGGGAGAAAATATTGTTAAAAAATTAAATTGTCAAAAAAGCTTTTTAGAATGTGGTCGTGAATGATAAAAGATATGCTAGCGCTACATAGGAACAGACCAGGAAACAATGATGACACATAGTTCGATTAATCGATCTTCCAGTACCATTGAGGCCAACTATTATAGTGGCACTCACGTCAGTTGATGAGAGATACAAATGACAGATCGAACCAAGTGAGTAACTTAAAAAATATTGAGCAAATAAAAAATTATGGTCACCGAAATCCAAGATTGCGACCTCCGGCAGTATAAACAATTGACGGTCGAAAACAGAAAAAGGATGCCAATATAGCCATATTGGAAATGACAAACAAGATGGTGGACGGATAGAAACTATGCCTGTAACTTCTTAAAAACACGGCACGTCTTTTATAGGTCGTTCGGGATAAAGTGAGCACTGAAAATTCAACGTTTGAAAAAAATCTCAACAGCCGTTACTGCATATAATTCAACATTAACTCTAGATGCCTTACTGCTTTTTTGATTGACAGTGCAATTACGAGTAGATAGATTTAGTATGTTCTGGAGCACAGGCTGCAGGCTGAGGATTTGAGGATTCGTGCCGCCATCTTGTTTCCGGCGGCCATCTTGTTTCCGGCGGCCATCTTGTTTCCGGCCGCCATCTTGTTTCCGGTCGCCATCTTGGATTACGTCACTTTCAAAATTTTCCAAAATTTCCCAAAATTAAAAAAAAAAATTTAAAAAAATTTCAAAATATTAAAAAAAATCTAAAAAATTATTTTACATCCATCCACCATCTTGGAATAATACCCCC
>PNEQ01085550.1:0-10822 GCA_003012365.1 Medauroidea extradentata | reverse complement strand
TATATATGTGCGCTACAAACGGGTCTATGGACTCCCAGCAGCTCAAATTCCACGCAATCCCACCGGGACTGAACCCAGTTTATATAAGACTTAACGTCTCGTCGACATCGAGGTCATTAGACACAATGACAGAAACTGGCAGAAGGAACCATCCCAGGCCAGCATCCCAGTTTACATAAGTTTCCCACTCGTTGTATGATAAAAATTCCTGTAACCACTGAGTTTAATCCTATAGTAACAAAAAATAGGAATGTTAAGTTAATTTGAAATACCATTTCTAAAAGATTATTTAACAAAATATATCCACTATTTTTATAGCTTCCATTACTGATGTACTATTGTCATCCACTTAATGGAAGTTGTAACGTTTGCTTACTTCTGTTTACATGCTTAAGCAGTTTATTAATTTTAGGATCGTTTGGTACGTTTCGTCCCTTCGTAACACCTTGACACTACTTGGACATTTTTGCTGAACACTTACACGATCTAGAAACGGCATATAATACACCAAATTCTGGAACACTGAATGTTACTTGGCTCTGTCCGCGCGCCAGCTCTGAATCCCTGGCGGGTATGCGTTTTTCGTCCGTAAACATGTAAATACCTAATACGAGGCAGATATTATGTCGACACACATACTAACCGCAGTAACGTCGTAAGTTAGGACTTGCTTGCCACTGTGTTACAGTAGCGTACGTGACGTTTAGGAGAGACAATGCATACACGCCGGGGACAAAGCTGGTGCGTGCACAGTACGTGAACTGCCAAGTTTGGGAACAATGTCACAGCCTATGAAGAGAATAGTGTGATGGAAAGAGACCGATAACCGCCCAGAGGGAGGGGTGGGAGACGGAAAGAGTAACAAGGATAAAGATGTGGGGAGGGATGTGAGGAGTTGACTAACACCACGTGATCAAGTATGCGAGTGTGCTGCTCTCCTTCGTGAATCTGCGGAACTATTTCAGCTACGACTAGAAATGATTCTCAAAACACACAACAGATGTGTTAGTATCGGTAATCTGAGACAAGATGGCGGGGATTAATTTCCCTTAAAGTTGGTTATTGGCGTAAAGTGATAAACATGTTTTCGTCATAGTTTTTCGCGAGGAACACGCATGCGGAATTTGTCCCCCTATTTAAGAAACATCCCGTATATATAGGTGTATGTGTGTGTATATATAGGTGTATGTGTGTGTATATATAGGTGTATGTGTGTATATATACACATACATAATTTGCGTGATCAGATGTCAATTTGACAGCAACGACCTTATAGGCATCAAGTCACTTGGCAACGTTTATATTAGCCAGTGGCGTAAAGATAACATTGAGAAAACGGGGAAAAAACTGAACAGGGCCATGAAAACACAGTTCATTATATGCAGAAACGTGCCTTGGACAATGACAGCTGCAAACACGATGACTCAATACCCTACAGTATGTGATCTATTAGAGGAGACCGCTCGCTGCTCACGTCTTGCTCGGCACGGCACGGATACAGTACGAGAACTGTTGCTAGTGACATTTACTCACTTTACTTACAGCACACACACAATATCTTTATCAACAACTACCATAGACTCAATGTTGTGTTTCAGAAGTGGACAAATATAAGAGAAAGTGTTGACATCACATCACTATAAATAAGATTTGTATTTCACAGATTTACTTTAAATTTAGACGAAATACACAACGACGTATCTCTGTCGTACCAAATCTAATCGACATTTTATGGACTAGCGAAACTACCAACCGTCTGCCACGAGCTTTAAATGCATTGCACTGTTTTAAGAAATACTTTTGTTATTAATAAAACTATTTCGCATAGAAGAAATGTGTTAATTTAGAAAAGAAAAATGCAGATAGTACGTAAACATAACTGGCAAGAAACATTGTTTAGAAGTCCATTAAAAAAAATATTACAGACTGCAAATGTACCTAAATGGATACATGTGAAACTTGATAATGGGAAACACTTTGGGAACACGTGTAGCAGTCTTACGTAAAATAGTAATAAATCAACCTAGCAGAACTGAAATTGCCAACTTTGGAAACCTTTGAAAGGAAGAAAATATTATTACATATTTTATGTCAAATATTCAGGCCAGGGTAAATTATGTGTACCTATTTTTTTTTTTTTAATTAAAGGAAAAGGACACGATGATCCAATTTCAACGTTGTTCTTAAATTGTATAATTCTGTACAAAAACAACCAGATCTGCAATGGGTAATTTATTTGTACCATGCATGTGTTTTTACCTTGTATGATTTGATATAGGTTGAATATGTGTATTCAAATTAACCAGGCCGTGGCTTAGTGGTTGTGTATCGGTATATTAAGCGTTTCAGAACCACAACCAAGTAAAATTTTAAGAACTGGACAGTAACATGATAATATAGTCAAATAAACATGTCCTAATATGCAGAAAGACATAGTAAGGTTGAAAAGCAAAAGTTTGTAGAGCTGCTTTTCCCAACTCTGCAGGAAAGAGCTGAGCTTTAGACGAGAGTCAGCATTGTCCCAGGCGACGGAAGTTGTCACATCGCAGCAATACTTTCTCTTTTATGCGGTCGCTTCACAGCACATTGTTTGTACGAACTGGGTCACAAAGACAACGCACAAAACCCGACACAGTTGAACGAGTGCACGCGGCAGTTATGACGAACAAGCTTACGTCCCACACCGCTGACAATATCAAGAAGTGACGACCACACGACAGACGAGGAAAACTTCTTCCCCGCGTGATCACTGCGCTATGGCTAGGCAAATGTAACGTGGGGAAAGTTGCCTATTTACAGTCTTCCAATTTCACAGGGTGAATAATAGTAATATTATCGAGTAGGGAATACACCCAGGAAAAGGGTAGCACATCCCGAGAGGTAGACTTTCAAACTGTAGACCATAGACATCTACCCTTCCCTGAGATATCACATGAAACGAGACACTACAATGAAGTCGGGGTAACCAGAGCACCCCGAGAAAACCCGCTGGCCAACGACAACATCCGACACTTTACTCACGTGAGAAAAAGTTTGTTGCAACACCGCCTTAAATCGAGTCCAGTTCGCCTTGGTGGGAGTTAATTGCTCAGACTGAACCAATGAGAACGCCTAGGTTCGGAGATATTTATGTTTCTTGATATTTTTGCAAACAGTTAACGCCCAGATTTCTGTGTAACAGTTTTAGAAATATATAGAAATATTTCTCTGTGTTTTTTTCACCAGCAAAAACAGTTTTCTGTTGTTAGTAGGGGGAGATTGGGCGTTTTGCCCCACTTAAGAGAAAAACCGACATAACCTGCATTTGAATATCATTATTCCCCCCTAACTCCAGTGGAGAAAGGGCTCTTGGATTGGCCTACAGGGCCATTATGGGGGCGTGGTCTTGGCTGGGATTGATTGTTGGGATCTTTTGGTACGAATAGCACCTAAGTGCCACGAGGCCTGTGATTGGATGAGGGCTTAAGAACCGCCCCTAGGAGGAGGGGGAGGGGTAGTGAGATGATGTAAGGGGAATGGAACCATTTAGTACAAGTTATGCTTAAACACCATGAGGGGGAAGTGGATGTCCTCTCCCTGCTAGACTATGCTTGTACTAGCATACCTCCTCCTCTCCTTATGACATAACCACTTATGCCCCCACACATGCAGCCAATCTAGCCCTTATAGCAATGCCCTCCGTCTGCTATAGCCCTCTGTCCATATGCAACACCCCTGCATTAAAGAATACCCTTTGTAGCCTCTCCTGTAGCCTATGATTATACTAGCCTATCTCCACCCTTATAGCATACCCCCTCCCTGTCATTGCCACCTGTCCTTCCCCCTGTAGCCTCTCCCGCCCCCTCTCACCAGCCTACCCCTGCATTAAAGCATACCCCCTGTAGCCTCTCCTTCTCCCCCTGACTTAAGACACACCCCCTGTAGCCTCTCCTTCTCCCCCTGACTTAAGACATACCCCCTGTAGACTCTCCTTCCCTGCCCCCTACCTTATAGCATACACCAAGCATGGATGCTCCAGTGGAAGTCAGGCAAACTGTAGAGTAGGCGCAGAAGGCGAGCAGCCGCAGTGTAGAGATACAGACATCCCTGGTCTGCTTTAAGACAGTCCCATTGTTCACACCCAGGACATCAGGCGAGCGAGCATGTATTCTGATAGGCAACCACACAAGCTCACCAAGTACCCAGGTCGGCAGGCATGCAGTCAGTCAGGCGTGAGAAAAGTCTTTATTTTTCTTTCAAAACTGTAACGGTGCAGAGGAACGGAAAAATGGCCCCACTGCAAAGACGTGATAATGTCTGTGTTGATGTAATGCTTATCGTCAGCTGCCGACAATGCTGCTTTGGATACCGTTCCATATAGATGTGATAGTGCGACTGGAAATTATATTGGGTGCCCCAGACCTGTGAATTTTGCATTAGGCATTCCAAACAATCATTAAACATGAGTGTGTTCAGCACATTTCTCTTTACACCTTTAACTTTGTGTTCATTTCCTGTCCTGTAGGGTGTAAGCGTAAAGTTTAGGGTGCAAACCTACAAAGGCAATGATGATGTTGCCACCACACTCGTCCTTCATAACGCCTGAAACACCCTTGTTTATAAAACGAAAGCCATGGCGATTACCTGGCGCACAGTTAGAAGTATTAAAATGTGTGGCCAAATGAGGAGCTATGGGAGTGAACACATCGTGACAGTGTACCTCGTAAATCAAACAGTCGTTATCGCAATACAGCAGGTGTAAGTAGGGCCAAGGAAACATTTGTTGCATAAAGTCATAATAGAAATCGTACAAATACAATTTTAAAAGGTCGAGAACTGCAACACCAGTGTACAATGATTTGTTGAAAGTAATGTCGAGCTTCTTCGTCTCGATTAAAACCCGCTCATCGGCGAAGATTTGCCGTCCTTTGAACGTTGGATGTCCAATCAGTTCTGCCGCACCATATACTGCATCCTACCATGAAACAAGTTCCCGGGGAACATTTTGAAGACACATGCCATAAACGGAACTACACATTAATTTAAAAACCGCTTTCTCAGATGCATTCCACGCCTGAGCAAACTTGTCTAGGTTAAACCTAATGTAAGACACCATCCATGCACTCTGGTCAAAACATAATACGCAGTGAACAGACTGCAGAACAGTGCAGTATGCCAGGTAGTACTGCAGTGTTTGCCCATGCATAGTTAAATTTCTCCATGGTTCTTAAGTGAGCAAAAGTTTTTCTGTCAAACTGTTTGGTGGTACGCCATTGATTGGTGCAAGTGGCAAATTAGACAGCACATTCTGACATTCCTCTGGGAACATCAAATTAACCTTCGCGAAAAAGTATGAGTCCCCTTGTGTATCGATGTTGGCGAAATCCCAATGAGAAAATTTATTCGCCGGAACCCACTGGAAATTAGCAAAAGAAGCTTCCACATAACAGTATGACTGCACATACTATTAATGTCAGTGTAGCAGATGTAGGATGACGGGAGGAAAGGGTCGTAGTCCTCAGCCATGTTAATATTTTTGGCAGTGGCATGCCTTTTACTCATTTGAGCAATACCGCCTCGAGCAATACCGCCTCGAACACCCGCATGTTCAACAAAAAGATATTTATCAGGGTCGGTCAGCAACTTCAAGCATACTTGGAGCCGTGACATAAAATATGGTATCCATACTGTATGCCTCCAAGCAGATGTCCTGAAATTCTCAAACATGTCTTGCTGACAACCACGTATCCACACATAAATACTGTAAGGCATACTCCAGGCAGCCTGCACATACATGCAATCGCTCTCCCTCACGCCCTCGCCTGGCACTACATTGTAGAACGTGTTCCTAGGAGGTAGGGAAGTCTCACATAGATTTTTCATAGACCACACGTGGTCATATGGAAGTACTCCCTTTGCGCCAAATCAAACTGATCATCATCTGGAAACTGCACCCGGGTGATTTTAGCTGGTGCGACACCAGATTACCAGCTAAAGAGTCCAGCGATGCAGTCTTAAAGTTAAAATAATCTTTAAATTTAAATTATACTGTGCACATGCCTCCTTGTGCAGTGTTCCCTTTAGGAATATATTTTTTGATACACCTGTAACTCTCCATAGTGTTCCGAATGACTTAAATATTGCTTGGATTTTCCACAACCATGCTGCCATCTGCCTGTGTAACACGGTGAGAGGCCAGCGGGCTCATGAGAAAATGACAGTCAACATTTTGTATGTTTTGGAAAACAGATACGAGCTGATTCTTCGCAAGAAATAACTGTAAATTGCACTTGTTGTGCGTGTATCCTATACGTTCACCAATCAGGTGGTCATGGTCAAGTACAATTTTGTCTCAAGGATTAAGCAAGTCCTTCTTGCAAATGTGACAATTTCGTCTGACTTGCGAGCCGGACCCTATCGGTCGCAGTCAGCACCTTCTTATCTACATCTATATTTTAAACATCACATACATATTTTGTCAGCTCGATTAGTTTAGCCACAAGACACTCCATAAAGCCCTAACCAACAAATGTGTAGTACTCTGTTTTGCTAGCAGTATAACTACACACTAACAAAACAGACACAGCATACAGTACATGTTTATTCATAACCATCATGCTATAAACGCCATCTTGTGGCATACATGTAGACACGGGCAGCGAAAAAGTTTCAGTGTCGTAATATGCTACAAAACCCGCTGTCTGCTGTTTAGAAAAGGTTGTGCATTCAAGCCACATATCATCCTGGCTAGAGAATGTAGCTCGTAAAGCAGCGTGTTGTAAACACTGCTCAGTGCATGTAGTGAGTCTGTTTTCGCTCGAAAAATACAGAAGACAGTACTGGCAAATCCAGATTTCTCCATTATGTTTGGTCACCTGAGTGTGTACAAGGCAAGCCAGATTTTTATAGTTACAAAGTGTAAATGGGCAGTACATTCACTGGCGCGAAGTGCCAAAACATTTATGTGGCGCTCTCTTTGCACAGGAGATATGTGAAGAGAAACTATGCGAGTGTCCGTCGCATTAGTGCACGTTTCGTCAATAATATTTGTGTCTTTGTCAATGCAAGCATACACATTAACAAACATATTATTCATCTCCTAGAAACTCGTCGTAGGGAAATTCATGCCAGTCGTCTTAAGGATCCTCCTAGGATCAGGGTAAGATGTACGGCTTTTACCATGATCGTGCCGGATACAAACCAGCGACCATTGATGCAAGCTTTCCAAATTGCCAATAAATGCAGGGACTTAAGTGTGCACAGCGCCTATAGTGAACGGCCTACACTGTGATATATGCATGTCCAGTTGTGAGAGGAGCTTTAAAACCCACCCACTACTGCGCCTAGAAAACTCTGTGACGTTATGCGTAAGTGCGGGAATGAATTCCTCATCAAATATTTCACCCACGTTTGAGGACTCGAGAAGCGCACATGATTTGGCAGAAAAATTAAACACCTTCATGACAGTTTCCTTCACCAACCCACCTTTCATAAATTGCGACTCAGAGACATGTGCACTTTAATGGGACAGTGTTGCCACGAGAGGAAAACCAGGAATAGCTCTTTACATCTGATAAGAAATATGTTGAAATCTGCGTCAGTTTCAACCTAATCATTACTTATACATGCGTCCAAAATTATATTACCAAATGTGGTATCCAAGAGGGTGTAAGTTAGCAGTGATGGAGATAAGCACTCAACAACAGCAGTTGGCGAGGTCGCTTCGTCGCTTGACGTACCTGCCTAGCCAGCATTCTGTACACAGATGCGCTTAGCAGGAGAAGACATCTTTACGTTCCTGTTTATAAAAAAATCAGATACACTGCACTGCAGTGCCTTCTTTAGCCAAGGGAACACTGCACAAGGAGGCATGCACATGGTACGACACTTAGATTTATGGATTCTTCCAACTTCATGACCGCATTGCTGGATTCTTTAGCTGGTAATCTGGTGTCGCACCAGCTAAAACTCACCCGGGCAGAGTTTTCAGACGATGTTCAGCTTGATTTGGGGCAAAGAAAGGGCGTATTTCCATATGACCACCATTTGGCCTACTGAAAATCTACATCAGACATCCCTGCATCCTAGTAACGCATTCTACAATGTAATGCGAGGCGAAGGCATTAGCGAGAACGATTGCATGCATGTGCAGGCTGCCTGGAATGCATTCAACTGTGGTACATTAATAGAGTATGCCTTACAGTATTTACATGTGGAGACATGTCTGTCAGCAGATGTGTTTGAGAATTTCAGAACATCTGCTTGGAAGCATACGGTGTGAACTCCGCACTTTATGTCACGGCTCCTGCTCTAGCCTGGAATAGTCTCTTATCAGGAAACATAAGTGCGCTCGGAGCTGCAGACCGACCTTGATAAATATACTTTTGCTGAATGCGGGGTTCGAGGCTGTATTACTCAAATGAGTGAAAGGCATGCAACTGCCAACAATATTAACATGGCCGAGGACTACGACCCTTCCCTCTTATCATCCTACATCTGCTACTTTGACACCAATGGCATGTACAGTCATACAATTAAGTCGAAGCTTCCTTTTGCTAATTTTCAGTGGGTTCATGAGAATGAAATTTCTTATTGGGATTTCGCCATAATCGATACATAAGGGGACTCATGCTTTTTCACTGAGGTTGATTTGATGATCTCAGAGGAATGTCACGATGTGCTATCTGATCTACCACTTGAACCAATCAATGGCATACCACCAAATGGCTCGACAGAAATACTCTTGCTAACTTTAGAACCACAAGAGAATTATACTATACTCGAGCAAACACTTAAGCACTACCTGGCATACCGTCTCTTTTCTGCAGTCTGTTCACCGCACATTGCATTTTGACCAGAATTAATGGATGGCATCTTACATTAGGTTTAACCTAGACAAGCACGCTCAGGTGGTGAATGCATTTGAGAAATCGCGTAGAAGATAACGTAAAATAAGTGACAGTCGAAAAAAAAAGAAATTAAAAAACCAAAATCTAAAAACAAGATGGCAGACATGATGTCAACCAAGATGGCATACAGTGACGTCATAAAAGATCAATATTCACATGTCTTGAAAGTATCCTGTATAAGGTCAGCTTACGTTTTAATGAATCACCCTCAAGAGCTGGGCTATGAATTTCCTTACATCTAATAAAAAAGTTGGAATTTTATCTCTACCAGCGAACTCCGCAGAGTAGTTCTTTGCAAAAACTATTGGTAATGCATACAACACTTTTCTATGTAACTGGAGTAACTAATAAGTAACAAACTTAATAAGCATTTTGGACATATGCCTTTGCAGACAAGTAAACAAAGTCATTTTGTTGGTTTACTTATAGGTATTTTTGTTTGCAAGCATTGCAGCTAATTTTCTGTGACACGCCATTTGCTGCAATGACATATGTTCAAAATACTTCTTTAGTTTATAACTTTTCCCATTGCAAGAATCGTTCGTTCGTTAGCAGTGGCGTCTCGTCAGGGTAAGCAAGACAAGCAGTGCTTGCCCAGGCAGCTTCCTGATAATGCTCTGGCTATAATAAATATTTACTTGTAACCTTGTCTCTACTATAAGAAGCTAACTATGGATCGTGCAGATAGGTGTATCTTTTACGAATTCCGCTCGGGTTACAACACTGTCAATCGGAAGATAAGAACTCGTAAACCACAAAAGCAAGCTGTTTAAAAGCGCTTCCAATAACGCTTCCAGAGGATAGAGTTGCAGCGATAGTATTCGGGTGAATGAAGGGGTTGGAGGGCTGGCCGGGTGGAGGGAATACGAGAGAGGATTGGCTACGGGACGCTGTGTTAGAAGCTACGATTGCAGTGCTTTTTCACCGAAGTGATCCGAATATAGCCGAACTAAGCAGAACTGCCACTTAAGTGATTTTGTTACCAGTAACTGTGATTTCAGATAATGTATTACCAGTCAAGTTTTGTAACTTACACGCGGATAAACAGGAAGGCGAAGACTGTTTAAACGGGTACTAGTAAATTGGAAATTTTCTTTTCTATTGATAAGATAGATCTCTGGTGATATTCCAGTGCCATTAGTGGTTTCCTGTAGTAAACTTCAGTTGGCAACACTGGTCACCGGCAGTTGGTTTACAAGTTACGAATCCAATATGTTAGCAAAGTTGCCGCGCTGCACGGTAATACTGCCAAGTGAATATTATCGTATTTTATTTTATTTGGTTATTGTGGGTTGAAATTTACCACTATTAGCTGCGCTATCCAAACTAGGAATTAAAAATGGTCTTGTGAGACGAAAATCCAAGATACATAAAATGAATGAAACGGAAACGTGGATGCAAGTGTTGTGTGTGTGTGTGGATTACATGCTAAACCTCTTTCCAGCAGTGTTTTTACTATTGTACAAAGCTGTGACCTCTTCAGAGAGGTAGGCAAATACCTGAAATTTACGTAAGTCAACATGTTTGTAATCTTATTTTTAAATTTCTTTTCATTCGAAATTTTTGTTAATGTAGCATAATTAATTTTGACAATGGTGTTTTGTGCTCAGTTCTCATAACCAGATCGGAACTATCCTTGTGAGATCCATTGTTGACTGTAATTTTTTAGTAGGCTACTTTTACAATAAAACATTTTGGAAACCCAGTTGCTAAAAGAAGCCTTAGTAACACTAAGGTTAATTCTACTACAGGTAAGAAAGATCAGTGTTATAAGTTTGGCACAGGGAAAATTTCTGCCACTTGAGCGCTGGTATCGCTAGTGCACCAACTGACCAACCACAGAGCTTTCCTGAATTTTAAGTTACGTTAAGTTGATAATTTAAAACACCAAATAGGTTTATTTTCACTTTAAAATTAAATAAAATTACTAATAT
>PNEQ01085549.1:0-10802 GCA_003012365.1 Medauroidea extradentata | reverse complement strand
TCTATAAATTATAACTGGAACTAACAGAACAGCCATGGGACTGACGCAGAAATCTGGGGACAAAATTACATTTATACTGAAAAAAAAGTTATTACCCATAAAATTGTTTTAGCATTTGGTTTGCAAATTTGTGAATATAATGAAATTGGACTTTAAATTTTAGATTTTTATTTTGAGCAGATAATTAATTACATGAATTTAAATACAACAACTTGAAGATGGGACATGCCATGGAACTGACATATTGACACAAAAACATTTTTTAAGTGAAAAAAAAAAATTGCAAATCTATTTTAATTTAACAAAGCTAGGATTAATTATAATTGTAGATATAATTTGTAAGTGGAAGGATGTTTTACTTGTAGTTATAACATGGTAATCACCTTGGACATGCAATGTGTCACTTTGCAAATATTCACCCGCCTACCGCTGGAAGGTTTTTGGTAAATACACAACACCAGCATTGCCGCCAGCTGCCAGCTAAGAAACTGCAGTGTGTTGGCAGTGTTGGCCAGTTTTCCATACGTATACGTACCAGCTGGGTCATTCCATGCCAAAGTGAGCCTGAGTAGCATTTCTAAAAATGTAACCCATCATACATTCATCAGGGTTCCCACAGACCTGGAAAGTCAGGAAAAGTCATTGAAAGTCAGGGAAAATAAAATTGGTCAGGGAAAGTCAGGGAAATATGTTTTGGAACCCCATGAGTCAGGGAAAATTATGCTGAGGTAGCAGAAAGTCAGTGAATCTGTCCTGGGTATGACGTTAAACTGCCCCTTTACAGCTTTCACTTCTTTTCTGCTGTAAAGGCTTCTTTTCTTTGTTCATCTTTTAGTTTTTCTATTTTCTTTCTTCTGTTTTTATCTTGGAACATAATTTATAGTTAATAGTATTCTTAATGGGCTGCAATTTTGTTTGTGTGTGTGTGTTGTGTGTAATAACTTTTTCTCCAGGTTGAGAATAGATAAAGTGTAAAAACTTTATCTTATTTACTTCAGAGGTACTAATTGTATCTTTTCCATTTTTTCCAGTAGGTATCCAATGAGCTTAATTTAACATGGCATCTAAAAGAACAACAGGGTTCCCACAGACCTGGAAAGTCAGGGAAAGTCAGTGAAAGTCAGGGAAAATTAATGTGGTCAGGGAAAGTCAGGGAAATATGTTTTGAAACCCTGTGAGTCAGGGAAAATGACCCTAAGAGAGTAGAAAGTCAGTGAAAATGTTCTGAGTATGATACAGTATTAAACTTCTCTCTTCACAACCTGCACTTTTTTCTGCTGTGAAGGCCACTTTTCCTTTTTTACGTGATAGTTTTTCTGGTCTTTTTATCCATATTTTTGATGTTTTATAATAATAATTATTAATAATATTATTACTAAGTGTAAGTTTTCAAATAGTCAAATATGGCATCCGCAACTTATTTTATATGTATTTATTTCAATGTTACTGTTTTAAATTGTTATATAAAATATCTGTTGCTTAAAAGGATAATGATGGGCAGCTATGGGGATGGTGGAGGCTGAAAAAAAAGTTTGTTGTGTAGGCGTGTTGTTATAATAATATTAATTATGGTCAGGGAAATTTTTAATGATTGGTCAGTGAAAGTCAGGGAAATTCATTTTAATATTTCTGTGGGAACCATCTCCATAGTAAATTTTAATTTTAATAATTTAATAGTTTGTATTATTATCTTACTACTGAAATGTTAGTTGTTTATTCCAGATACTTTTTCTAAAAAAAACTAGTATGTTGGCTAACCTGTATATTTATAAACACGGTTTCATGACAAGAAACAATTTTTGGAGGGAAATGCCATCATCTGTAGCAAATATTGTGATAGTTTTGGTTGTAAAATAAGTGTACAATATTGAGATAAAGAAGATTTTGTGCAGACCCAGTTTGAGGTCCCATCTGTTACCAAAAAGGTAAGAAAAGTAGTTAATTGTTATGTAATTTATGAATTCGAAATAACCATTTCATTAACTATTAACAGCATTACTAACAAAACCTAACCTCAAAAAATTGTATATTATTATTGAATTTCTAACAAATTTATTGTGTTTTTTTAAAATGTCCCATCCATTACCATGCAAAAAGGAATAAGGAATAAGCTTGAAGAAGCAGCAAAATTTAACCCTTAGAAAAGAAAACTAATTTACAAATGAGCCTTTAATAAAATATGTTTAAAAAGTAGACTTAGCAGTAAAAAAAAAGGTGGCAATTTGTATTTAGGTAACATAGCTGCAATATTCAGGTTTCAAACAAGTTTCATTGCTTTCAGGAAGCCATGGAAAGGAATGAGATTCAGAAAAGATACAGAGACAGACTGATGAAAAATCAAGAAGAATGGCTGAAACATTTAAAGAAAGATGCACAACGTAAAAAATCAGCACGTGATAAGGAAAAAACCTTGTTTGCCCATAATTCTGAAAAGTTAAAACTGAAGAGGCTTTCTGAAAAGGAAAGAGAACAACAGTACAGAGCTAAGAAAAAAGAAGACCTGAAAAACAGCAGTAAGAAAATACATTTCGTCCAATGGTATCCTTTTCTTCCCCTCAATCGTTAGGCAAAGCTGTTTCTAGAGTTAAAAAAGTTCTGCCATGAAGCCCAACTAAGAAAACAGCAGTAATCAATAAATTATTGCATGAAGTTCAGCCAGGAAACTCAGTTTTATACTGTGCCAAGGATAAGAAGATGAGATAGAATAAAATATAAAATGAAGTTATCAGTAAAGTTGAACATTTCTACTGTCGAGATGATATCAGTCGATAAGCACCAGGGAAGAAAGACTACAAAAGTGTCGGGGACAAATCGACTAGAGTGAAAAACAAGATTCAAAAGCACCATATGATGATGACTATAAAAGAAGCTTATTCACTTTTTTCTAGTGAAAATTCAGACTACATCAAACTTGCCAAGTTTTATGACCTTCGGCCTCAGTTTTTTTTTACCTTCTTCATAAATGCCACATAATGTGTGCATGTGTCGTCATCACTCTAATTTTAACTTTCTTGTAGAAGTGATCGGGAAAGCAGAGCAAGGTTTTCCACAGACCACCAACAAACTCTTGAAAAAGGTGTGTTGTGATACCACAGCTGAAAAATGCATGACTGGTTTGTGTCAAATTTGCAGTAATGAAATTACGTAAATTATACCTAAAGATTTTAGTACTGATAAAATGCTTACGTGGATGCAATGGCAAGATGTTGAGGGTCGTCCCAAAGTTGTGTCGATTGAAGGATCGGTTGAGGATGCAGTGAATGATTTTCAAGCTAAGTTGACTTCATTTAAGATTCACTGTTTCGTAAAAAGGGTAAAAGAAAAATATTTTGATCAAAAGAAGATTAATATAGAAGTAGATCAAGTTGTGTTACAAATTGATTTTGCGGAAAACTACTCTGCAATATGTCAAGACGAAGTCCAGAGTGCACACTGGAATCATGGCCAAGTAACTGTATTCACTTGTGTAGCATGGTTAAAGAGGATTACACTTTCATATGCTGTGATAAGTGATGATATTTCACATGACAAATACAGCGTGTGGGTGTTTTTGAAGAAGATTGTGGAAGACCTAAAACTGACCATTGCTGTTAGTGAAATATCCATATTTTCTGATGGGTGTGCGGCACAGTTCAAGAATAAATTTGAAATATTGTACAAAAACAAAATGCGTAGGAGGCCTCTGAAAGAGAACAACGAAGGTTAAATGCTCCGAGATAAACATAAGTGTCCGATGTACTTCCGTGAAGGAAATCGATCGCTGTAAAGTTTCTTCCTCCGCGGCACTGCAAATATATTTATTCTTCTTACCTTGCTCGTCGCCCCGGAAGGATACCAACCACCGTTTGTTTCGGAGGTGTATCAGCCTTATATATCACTGTAATCCAAACAGACACGCCTCTCCCGAGACGGCGAAGCCTTCTATCAGCCTGGAAACGAGACAATCCCAGATAGGAAAACGGTTTCTTCATTAACACCCACGGGGGTAGTCTTTGTACTGAATACTTAGGCTATGCCAACGCATAGACGCTCCTGCCTCAGCCGCTCGTTGAAACACATCTAACCCTCTGTCCAGTCCCGTCTCCCCACCCATCATCCAACTCGCTGTTCCCCTACCTCCCCTCTTCACCAGATGGACACCAGTTCGAAGATAAGTAGAGGGGGAGGCGGGAACCGAGACCACACAGTCAAGAGGGACAGAAATACACTAAGGCACCAGCACGCTTCCAATTACAAGCTGTCAAGGGGCACAAATTCACACTATCATATTTGTGCTGTATTGAAAGAGACTATGGTGTCAGTATGGAATAGAACTTTTTTACCACCTCCCTTGGAAAGGGAGCAGTTGATGGGATAGGAGGGACCGTTAAGAGAATGGTATGGCTTAAGGTAAAAAACAGGCAAATGGTTGTGTCTTCTCAAAAGAATTTTATGAACGTGCTACTCAGTCATGTAAAGGAATAATATGCATTTTTGTTGAAAGCCAAGAAATTGAGCTTTGCAAAGAAATTTTGGAGCAAAGATAGAAAAATGTGAAACCCATACCACGTTTGCAATCGAAACATTGTTTCCGGTACTTGAACAGTAATAAAATTGTTGCGGGCAGAACTGTGAAGTCAGAATTGCATGCATGTGTAGTTTTAGACGATGACAGAAGTAATAGTTCTGATTTGGATCTCAGTATGTTTGGTGGGAAACTGACATCTTCCCAAAAGTTGTCATGTGATGATGTTTATTCTGACAATGAAGAAGTGGAAAGCTTGACTGTAATTAACTAAGAATCAAGTTAAAAAGGGACTCTGTGTGTTGGTTAAGTTAGTTGGTGAAAGTAAAGTGCAGAAAGTACACCAGTATGTTGGCATTTGTCAAGGACAATTAGAGGGTAACAATGTGAAGATAATGTTCATGAAAGTTCACCAGTCTCGAGATGTGCAGTTATTTCATCTCAATGAAAATGATGTTTCTCATGTAGATTTCAAGCAAATATTGGGTAGCTTTCCTGAACCACAATTAGTTCAGTCTGGAAATAGAATTTTTTACAAATTTTCTGGCATAATTAAGGCTAAGTAATTATGTGACCTATCAAATACATTTACTTATGGAAATGTACATTTAAAAACCTGTTATGCATCTGTTTATTCTATTGAATAAGTAAAAAAAAGTATGTTAAACATCAAATACCTTACCCAATTCATCATCATTTGTCATTTGCAAAAGTGTCCCATCCGTTACTAACCATTTTTTTTAAAGTGTCTGTAACTTTTACAAATCACTCATTGGAATGTTAATAGAATCAATTTGTTTGGGAAGGATAAACAGAAATTTCATTTATGTATTTCTTACTGACCACTCATTCCTGAATGGGGAATATGCGTGTGTCAGGTATTTAACTAAAAACATTACCAGCATTTAGATTTATTGCTAAATAACACGTAAACTTAATGCCGAGACTTAAAACTACATCTAACATGTAAAAAAACGTCGCCGTAAATGTAAGAAATTCAGAGATTTTCAAACGGGATGAGAACGCTCTGTGATTGGCTTGACGTCACCTGGCGAAATTCGCTTGGCGGGAAGTCACGTTTTCCTAGTTAAGGCAAGGTCAGTTACGTTGTCAGTATATTACTTTAGGAGTTGCAAAACTACTTTAAGCCACAACACGTTTGTGTCGAAGCTTTTAAGCTTGTAGTACGGTGGATATCTATCGTGGTGGTGAATTGAGTTACAGAAAATGCATTTAATACGAACAAATACGTGTAAATACGAACAAATACATGTAAATACGAACAAATACGTGTAGCTAATGGTTTGCAGCCTTTATAGCCTAATTGTTTCTCAGATATCGCCTGAGTATCAAGTGAAATGGGATTGTGGCGTGAGATTTACACTAAAATATTAGTCGTTCTTCGATACAGTACGTACCGGTATCATGTTAATAATAGTTTAAATAATCACTAGCCTATTCACGTAAGATTTTACTCTGGAAACTATTTTCGTAAGACGCTTCCAAAAGCTGAACAACTTATTTTTTCTGACGATTCTGCTCAATTGTTTGCCTCTCGTGTACTAAATAATTCTTATTTTTATAAAATTTGTGACTTATTCTTAACGTTCCGTATCTGGAAATAGGATACATAAAATAATAAACGTAAAAATTATGTTGCTATGTGAAGGTCGTAACACTAAACCTTTAAATTTTAAAATATATTTTTACTTATTTTACTTACTACGAACATTAACTTAAACTTGGAATACCTCCTAATTGTACACATTTGTAATATATATATGGGAACTGAATTGCAAACAATACATGCTAGGCGTTACAATATTTACATACAAAATTAATACATGTTATTGTGTTCTCTACCTGCCGTGACTTCTGGAACTACTTGGGTTCTTCCATGCTGCTGCTATCTACCGGTGGACCTCGAACTATGTAAGGCTTCGCGTAACACATGAAACTCAATATTTTTTTGTATTTTTTAAAAAGCTGTGTGCATGTTATTTACCCTGACTAATATTTTAATGATTGCCTTTAAAGTGATATTTGTGTAATATATTATTCTTTCTTCTCAGTTACTAACAGCGTTTATAAAAAGTAACGTGTTTGGGTTTTACTTGTCTCTCTTAAATGCCTTGAGTTTAAATAGCGCTTAGTGTGTGTTTAGGTCACTCAGATTGCCTTTTAACTCACAAAAAGTAGTTATTTGTAGAAATATCATGTATGGAGCCTACGTCCAGAATATTATGTGCAAGCATTGAAGACAAAAATATAAATGATTGTAGTGATGATTCACAGTTTTGCCGAATAATTTATATCCACTGCTTTGTGAAATTTTTCACGTTTTCGTTCAGGAACAAATAACTTCCCGATAATTGTTAAGTACGTAAGTATTAGAACACTTACTTGCTTTATGAGACGTGAACATCTTTCATTTTGCACCAAGTCGAAATTACTTTAACTTTCTGTCATACTTTTCGTGATGTGCGCACGACTGATGTAGGCAGCAAGCCGGCTGGAGTTTCGCCGGATGACGTCACCGCGGGCGCCATCCTGAAGTCAAGCATTTCGGCGGGCTTTTTAAATTACGTTACGTTTTTCGCCGATTGCACTTGAATCAACACATAGAAATTAAAAGTAAAATGTGATTATTGCTTAAAAATGCCTGCAGAATCGAATTAAAACATTTTAAAAAAATTCAGCATGTTCCCCATTCATAGACTTTTTCATAAATATCTACATGCCAAAAAGTTAGTGTTCAAAGCATGTCCCATCCGTTACCAACATAAAATTAGTTACAATTCATCTCATATATGCCAATTATTTTTAGTTTTTTAAAGTCAGAAATAACTAGTTTTCAAGTAAACTAACCATCAGTTAAGATTTTTTTTCTTTTATTTTCTTTCCCCTTCTGTTTTGTTTGACAGAAATTATTAGTTATATACCATACAGTTTCTCTACCTGTCCCATCCGTTACCATGGAATGACCCAGCTGCAATAAATAGGTTTTTTTTATTTATTTAATAATTTTTTTATGCATTCTCGCTCACACACACACAGAGGATGATTCTTAATTAAACCCACACCTTTTGGCAGGTGATTCTGTACAATAAAATTTGTTGAAAACATACCGTAAATATGACTTACTGCCGTAAGTCATTAAAGTGCAACACGCACCCTTAAAGTCAGAGGTTTGATAACGCTTTTGTGAATGTAAATAATAAACCATGTGATATCAACGACCCCACTTTTGTATAAAGTGTACGTGACTGAAGCTGTTAAAAGTGTTGGTTTGTATTTTGTATAATCATCTGTCTAACATAAATAGAATTTGTATACAGGTCATAGCCAGTTGTGCGCAGACATCCCAGTTCGCCACGTTAAACAACAAGGCAACATATGCTGTGAATATTAAGATGGCTATGTTCCGGAGTGACCTTGATATGCGCTTCTCATGCCACGTGTTCGAGCAGTCTGGAAGGCGTGGCGTAGGGACGAGGACGCGGCTTATCACTGTGACGTACGTACAGAGAGTCGCAGTGGTGGGGGTGCGAGCAATCTTCCTATCACTTCCCCTCCCTCATTCATGTGCTTGACGCCCTGAGAGGAAGGTCATGCTGAAAGAAGCTAACCAGGGTGTCGAGCTGGCAGGTACAGCATCTCTTGCAACTGAGTAGCTATGTTTGATGACGTGGGTGTTTTGTAACCCAACAGCGCGTGGCGCGAATCAATTATTCCTGGCGGATATATGTTACACAATAGCTGTGCTTAATTATATACAAACAAAATATAAATACGCAATATTTAGACAAAGAAAAGGTCGAGTGCACTGTGTACCTCGGTAAACTGTTTTGAGGGACGAATTATGTTACTTTACTGGACAATGGTTTTATGGCCGAACTTAGCTGCTGCCCTTTTTTTTTTTTTCGTGCGTGAACTGTTAGCTTTGATGTGAAGATTACAAATGTTAACGGGATTTTAATGTGACTGTGTTTGTTAAGAACATAGCTGGAGTCCAAAAAATATAAATGATATGTATAGCTTTAATTTAGCAGATTTATTAGCTTGTAAATTTGAGGCGCGCTAAAAAATTTCTGAATTGTGTTGTTATCCCTTGACGGCTTCTAAAACTACTTAAAAGACTCCATTAGAATGTTGCAGAAATACTCTATTTGTATTCTTGTCCCGCCTAAAATGTTTGAAACTAAAATAATTTAATTTCCGCGGGTGTTTCTATACCAGCCTTAATTCAGTGTGTCAGCCATGGAGAAACCACCGTGCGATGGGATTGCGAACGCTACATTGAACGGCCTAGCCCATATTTACCACGATTAAATAAGTCTCGCCAACCTCAGTCAGTAAATAGTTATTGCTAGAGTATATAAAATATTAGTTTATAATATTACAATTGCCAGCCATACAGCTTTAAGGTCACAACAGGTTGGCACTTCACAAATTAACTACACGAAACATGAGATAAAATATATTTTTCTTAAAGAATAATTAATCATACACTTTACAACAGTTCGATACAAAAGTTTGTTGATCCTTCGATAACTGTTACAGGTTTGTTTGTCAAATAGACTGTGTCAAAATGCCTATTTCTGTAGTATTTCCTTATTTTTAAAAGTTTCTTTTCGTTGCCAGATTATAAGTTAAACAACTAAGATAAGCCTCCTTTCTTGTAAGGGTGCACTGCACAAAAACATTCGTAATTTTATAACTGTACCAAGCATTGTCCAATTCTTACATATTACATTAATATTAATTTCCCAATAATAAAATATTTTTCGGTTTAATATTTTTCGTATATACTTTAACTTTGTGTGCAACGTTTAAAAAGAAAAAAAAAACAATTTTACAATAATATGCATGTCATAACAGCAATGTGGCTGTTTTCGCTGCTTATTCAAAGCAAAAACTTTTGAAACTGTACAAAAATAAATTATTTATAGTGAAAGTAAATATATTGAACTACAGAATGGCGCCTTTGTATTTTCGTGTTGAAGTTATTATTTATAAATACAAGTAGGAAAGATATGTAAAAATTAAAGAATATTCAAAAATTTTTTTAAATACAAACAACGATTACGTGAAATTAGAAATATTTCATTATTTTGCTTAATATATTTACTTTCACTTTAAATTAGTTCATGCGTACCTATTGTTCGTATAGTTTTAACTCTGGGTAAGTAGCGAAAGTACTCAAAACTTTACTTTTACGTGACCTTGTATGAAAACTATGAAACCGAAAAATATTTGATTTGTGGAAAATTACTATAAATGCAATGTGTACGAATTGGACAGTGTTTGGTACAATTATAAAATTAAGAATTTTTTGATGCAAAGTTATGAGTGCAGGAACTACAGAAATAGAAAATCTTGTGGTAAGACATACCCGCACAATCGCATCCTATGCCAAAGGTATATTAATATAGAAAAAAGTTTGCTGCCACAACACAATCACAGTTGGCCTAAACGTTTAATGTGAGTCAAAATATTCAAGACTCAGCACTTTTGTAACAACCTACGTAACAAAGAGCAACTGCTTGCACTCACATACCATTCACATTCAGAAGTTATAAGTCTAATCAATAATTTTCAGCATTATTACAAATTTTTTAACAGTTCCACATTCTATATGATTTATATACATATACCATAACCGTGCATCATACCCTCGACACTCAATATATGTCTCTTTTGTAACAACATAGTAATCTACAAACAAGCATTTGTATGTAATGATAGCTAAACAGGCTAAGTTATGTTTTGGTCTCTTGGTTTTAAAAAATCGCTCTGTACAGTATCTGTGCTCACTTCATGTTTTTAGTGTAGTGGAGAACTGCCTCGAGGAAATAATTAATACATGTAGCTCAGCACAGCTGACAAGGACATACCGTACGAATAGTAACAATACGTATGAAATACAATTTCAAAGATATAAAATATAACAGTTTAAATCGTAGCATGTATTCACTGTTACATACAAATCTACACAAGTAGTATATAGTTAGCATTTTTTTTTTCACCGATGAAATTTATTGGTAAATTATTATAGTTACAATACTATATTGAGACATAAATACCGAATTTCATAACAATAATATGAGAGTCTTGTTGTAATAGTATTCATGTGCCTTACAATGGACAGTAATTATTAAAACCTACCAAACATTCTACACAGTATGACGATATGTTCTTATATGGATATATAACAAAGGCTTTACATCATCTCACTCGTATACTTGTTTCAGATACATCTTGTGTGCAAGTAAGGCAAGTACAACGAAAGTATGAA
>PNEQ01085548.1:0-10802 GCA_003012365.1 Medauroidea extradentata | reverse complement strand
GGGGGCCTTCAGCCCTCGTTAGTCAGTAGTCGTCAGGGGATCGGCCTAACCACCGAGTCTCCTTGGCACTCCTCCCGATCTGTTGGTTGACGTCCGCAAGGTGCCAACAGATTACCCTTACCCAACCTACCTTGTTCCTACCATACACGCTGGGGTTGATGTCCGCAAGGTGCCCCAGCACCTCACACAACAGTCCGTCACAGAGGGTTGACGTCCGCAAGGTGCCCTCTGCGATACCTTTACCTTAAATCCACCAGTCGGCGGATTCCTTGTACCCCACCCAACTCTTGCACTTTTCCTATAGGAGTGTCAAGTAGCGCTCGGCGGCGAACACCGCTAGCCTGGCCCGCGCGCGCCATTGTTGTTTTACAGAACACCGTCAGTTCTGTGCGCTTGTTATTCCGAAAGTTATTTTCACCGGAATATTATGATATCTAAGGGTAGTTCCGTAGAACCACGCGGGAGCGAAGCCCAGGATCAGTAGCAATCTATTGCTAAGTAAAAGACTTGGAGTCTTAAAGAGCATGTAGTGAGAAAGTGTGTAAATTATTGTAAATTGGTGAACTCTTGTAAAATTGTAAATTCAGTGTTGTAAGAACTCGTGTGCAAACCAACTTGTATATTACCAGTCTGAATATACACTAGAGCCCCGATTTTACGAATACTCACGGTTCCTCTCATCGCATTCGTAAATTCGATAGCGGCTTATTTTTGCCACCTCCTCCCCCCCCTTACCTTAACAGAAAATTTTAAAATTGCATTTTTTCTGCAAAGTTTCTCTAGGCCCCGAATTCCGTAGCGTTTTGGGGGAAATTAATTAACGTAATAATGTAAACATAAATTGATATTAGTAGCCAGACGTCACACTGTTGAGCGGCAGATATAACCGACCCTTGTCCCCAAAAAATGAGAAAATCGAGATTCCGAGTGTCTTCTCTCGAGCGAATAGCCCGACTCTCGTAGCATTTAACAGAAAAATAAAGCAAGTGATAGTTTAAATATAAATTTGTATCAATAGTCAGACGTGTTACGATCAAAAGAATACCGCTAAACAATAGATATGACCAATCCTTTTCCTAAAAAAAAAAAAAAACGAGAAAATCGAGATTCCGAGTGTCTTCACTCGAGCGAATAGCCCGACTCCCGTAGCATTTAACGGAAAAATAAAGCAAGTGATAGTTTAAATATAAATTTATATCAATAGTCAGACGTCTTACGATCAAAATAATACCGCTAAACAATAGATATGACCAATCCTTTTCCTAAAAAAATGAGAAAATCGAGATTCCGAGTGTCTTCTCTCGAGCGAATAGCCCGACTCCCGTAGCATTTAACGGAAAAATAAAGTAAGTGATAATTTAAATATAAATTTATATCAATAGTCAGACGTCTTACGATCAAAAGAACACCGCTAAACAATAGATCGGCCTTTGTCCTTAAAAAAAAAAAAAAAAAACACCCCCGAGCTGTCGAGTGTCTTCTCGCGAGCGAATAGCCCGATTTGCGTAGCATTTAATGGGAAAAAAAAGTAGGCATTCCTTACTAGTAAAATGCCCTTGTAAATTATTCACCAAAGAAAGAAGGAATAAGCGGATGTATTTATTCATTGCGCAGTTTTATATAACTTAATGTTAAAACATTCCCTCTACGTTGTTGATGAATTGTACGAGAACGTAGATACTAGTAGCGTGCAGAGCGGACAGATAGCGCAACTGTACGAACGTTCACAAGATGGAGGATAGATAGCGGCACCGTAGCATATAATGATGTTGTTCCAAAAATGCCATTTTGTGACATTCTTACCTAAATCGTCGAGAATTACATGTATAAGTGATTGAAAATAATCACTTTCACAGTCAGTATATGCGGTAAAAATAAATTAGGAGTTCCGGGATTACGTAATACACGAACGTCTATTTATTTTCCAAGTTCGACATATACCCAGAGACAAATGTTTCTACACTTGGAAGATAGCGCTATTATCGTGCTCACTAGTGAAACGCACGTTTTACGACACGCAGTAACACACTGTTTAAGCAAATTATGCGCCAAGTTAATTGTTTTATGTACGTATGGTGTTAACGCATTAAAGAAAAATATCACGCTATTATTTATAGGGTTCGTGTAAAAAAGTAAACTCATTCGGCGCGAGACGAGAGATATATAAGACGCCGTGAAACCGCCTAGAAGGAGGCTGTACTATAGTTAAATGAGCATATGCGCATGCGCTGGAACTTTGCGTTTATAGTACGACCTCAATATAGATCCTAATACGTCGTAGTTGGAGACAGGCCGGCCGGCTTGGCACAGGAGGCCGCCGCGCGGTATTCAAACTGTCACTGCCGCATTTTTAAACGGATTTTCGCTATTTTTGTTTTATTTTTAATATTGTGACTTACCAAGTAATAACTGCAACTCTACAATTCATATTTTAATGCCGTGAATTAGATACAGTGTTTTGTATTCATTGCCAACATAATTCCTTACATTTTTTTTCGTCATATAATTTTGTTATTTTTTGAGGGTTCCTGAGATTGTATTCGTAGAATCGCTACCTTCGTTAAATCCAGGGTTCGTAAAATCGGGGGGTCTAGTGTATAATAACTACATTTACCTCAACTCTTTTATTTTTTTTTTAATGTCTCAACCCGCACAAGACAGTGATATCAATCATACCGAAGCCAAAAAGCAAGCCGCCTTACTCCGTTACTCTCAGTGCCATCAGCCAGTCAGAGACCTCAGCAGGGTGATACTACCGGCCGTACCACTCCCGGGCAAGGCCCCAACGCTACCCGACCTGTGTCAGCAGTACTCGCAAACAGAAACCGCGCCTAACCAGTCGGATCTCCGGAAGATATTGCGGGGCATGCGCAGGAGCGTACCGCCTCTGCTGAGCCCTCTCAAGTCTCCCCCACGTCCCAAGGCGGGACCTGTGCAAAAATTACTCAATGAGTGGCACCCTCCGGCCACCCTCTCCTCAAAGAAGCGCCGGCTACTTGAAACCTTGTTTTAGGTGAGTGACTCGTAAACCTAAAATTACACCTGTAAGATCTCTGTCCCTCAGAAAGTACTCCAGAGATCAGACCTGGCCAAGAACGACAGTTACTCGTCGTGTAGAGGACAGATCACTGGATCCTTGCTTACCTTGTGTTCCCCCAAAGTCTCATGCTCAAATTTTAAACCACACTTGGTAAGACTGAACACTCGTACTTGTACATTCAAACCCATTAAGAGGCGACATAGTTATAAAGTGAATTTCAAGGAAACTTTTTAGTGAGGCCAGCTTGTGTCTACTTTAATCTGGCTGTAACTTTAAATTATCACTATTATAATTTTCAGTTATGGCCTCATGTTATACCCATAAGATTCAATTTTGTAAAATCAGGTTTTACTACATAATATGTGAACAACTTACTACTTTTGTTTTGTGAAAGCATAGTGATAATTGTCTACTTTATTTTGTAAATAGTGATTTCACATAATTTACAGCTAGCTTACTGACCTTGTTTAGAATGTTGCAAGTGATGTCAATGAGTATACTGTCTCCTGGTGAACGACAACCGACTTGTGAAGTGCCACCATTATGGATTAACAACACTGCATTCAATAGAGCCTTCGAGTTGTTCTGGTCACGGTTGATGCCTGCATTTACGTGCAGTCCAAAAACTTCTGGTGGAGGCAGAGTTGGCAGTGCCTGAAATTAAAAAAATTGTGAGATTTCTTCAAAATTTATATGCCACATATACTGTAAACACTACATTCTAAATCAACTCACAAATTTATCATCTGGTAAGTCATACTACCTTTCTGCATGGCAGTAATCGTTTGATTATCAACACAATACGGAGTGAAGTCAGTGTTCTAAAATACTATTTGTTCGCACTTTAAAGGTTACTGTGAGTGGAGCATATGCATTTGGCTCTGGTGGTCAGACTGTATGGTAGTGATTTCTCGACATGGTGTGGGAGGTAGGTGTCGAAATTGAGGTATTGCAGCTTGTTAGTCGGCTTGGTGTGCACAGAGATGTGAATGGTGCCATTCTGTAAGTTTAACTCAACATCTAGGTATATTGCATGTTTTTGTGAGTAAGACCAGGTGAATTTGAGAGGGCTGTACGTATTCAGGTTTTCTAGGAATTGAGTGAGATTGGTTTCTGTAGAGGTCCAAATCATGAAGATGTAATCAATGAAACACACCCAGCAAAATTATTGGGCGGTCTGTTGGCAGAGGAAATTGGTTTCTAGTTTACCCATGAAGAGATTAGCAAAGGATAGCTAAAGCACTCATTGACAGGGGCTACCCTGTAAACCTGGTTCACAACCAAATCTGCTGAGCCTTTTCCAACACAGAGACAAAAACCAAGGCCACAAGTACAGATATATCTCTGATAATTCCATATCACGGGAACATGAATAAACTGAAAACTGTTTTAAAATGTGGCCACAAAATCCTTGCTTCTGCACCATGAACTAAAAACCTGCTTTCTAAGCCTCCCAGACTAATCTTTAGACACCCAACAAACCTCCGCAATAAACTAGTCAATCCAAAACGTCAGCCAACCACATCCAACAACACTACCATACCACCAAGAGGTTCCCATCTCTGCAATAAACCTTGCTTTGGTTCCTGCACCATCCACCATTCCTCCACTTCTTACACCAGAAGACTTACCAATCATACTTATCCCAAACTGGACAGTTACAACTGTGCAACAGAAAACCTCATGAATCAGCAACAGTGCAAACATTGCAATGCAGAATACATAGGCCTCAACATCAACACACTCCGACAAAGAATGAATGGTCGTAGAGCAGACACAAAACAAGCAATAGCCAGTACAGTGGACCTACTTGACAAACCAGTCTCAGCACATGCTGCATCAAACACATAAAACTTTGATTCCTGTTATAACACCAAAGTAGTAAGAGTCCTACCACCCTCAAACAATAGCTCAGAACTAAGGTGCTGGGCACTAGCCCATCAAAACATTACTAAATCTCGACAACCCCCAGGCTTCAATATCAGATAATCACAACCATAGCACCAGAATACAATTACACCCCCACATCTCTTCTTTTTGAATTTTTTGCCACACCTTAGTTCACTCCCTGGCTGGTAGGGTAACCAACAACGCTTCCACCTCCGCCATTATTCAGTGTGCCTACACTCGCCGGCTGATGAAGCTGGCCTAGCCAGCGAAACGTTGCACAACCGGGCAACAATGTGTTTGTCCTTTAGTGTGTGTGCGTAGTTATCAATAAGTACCAGCCTGCGAGTACCTTAACCTTATGTCATTTTATTCAATTGGTTTAACCTAGCAGCCAAAGCCTTCTATACTTACATAGTACATTTCAAAGGTTTGCCTTAGCTACAAAATTACAGAAATTGTAGTCTGACCCAGCCACAAGGTGGAAGGTGGTGATGATGATAGTGGAAGTGTGTCATATAGTGTTGATAGCTATGATGATGGTGAGTGTAATAGTAGTAGTTGTATAGAGTTTGGTGGTTGTGGTTTTGTAGACTGTCATGGTTTTTGTAAAGAGTCGTGGTTTGGTTGGTGGTCATCGTTTGGTTGGCAGTCGTCATGGTTTTGTTGATGGTTGTGGTTTAATGAACATCCAATGATGTGATTCAGGTCAAAAGAGGTTTTAATTTTTTTGCAGTGAATGTACATGGTGGCAGAAATAAGACTACAACAGATACAGTATTGTAGCGTAATGGTACGCATAGCATCAGTATTGTCAATTTTGACACGTCCATCGCCCGTGCAATATCATGTGCTGGTGGTTGTTGAACAACAGTTAATACAGGATCCTCCACCTCAAGTGCGGGTGCACGATAATGAAATTACTGCATCACCCTATGGTCCTAGTTCTATTTAGCTAGTCTTCTGGCAATGCAACTCAAACTAGCAAAACACATTCACATTTAGATGCCTTCTGTTGGATTAGTGTTGAGGTTACAATTGTACTGCAATTCCTGCTTGATTTATAAACTCTTGGCCACTGCCATAGCCTAATATTTACTGCATGTAAAATTCAGGGTGGATCCAGAAAGGGGTAGGAGTAGGATTCTCAAACCAAAACCTAAATTTCAATTACAGTGGAACCCCTTATTTTACACTTCTCAAGGAAACTGGAAAAATAGTTGTACAATGGAGGAAAGTGTAAAAAGAAGGTAAAAATAGGGAAATTTCTAATGTAAAAGCAGTAAACAAAGATTCTATTCTATATGCTAAAAACCACATACGTAATACAGTATGTAAATTATCAGACCAACATTGCATGTTCATGTTTTTTTGACAATACTTTAGCGGAATACAATAGTATTGCAAACTATTCCGACATTTCTGATCAGGACATCAGATCCGTGCCAGTTCAATTAGGCGGTGACCCTCCCGAAACAAAATTGTATATATGTATCCTAGTATGCAAACTTTATTGTTTCAATGGCACTATTATTTTAACATGTTTCCTAACATCATGTCTCATGACTGGCAAATTAGTTGTTCCACTGCCGTATACCGTCTTACCTACATCTACGTGGAACACCCAAAGTTCACTGCACTGTTTGTTTCTTCTGCAAATTCAGCAAATTCAGTGTAATTTTGTTTATAAAGTACTGGAATCCCAACTTTAGCACAAACTGTACTTACATGTCTTCTCCTTTCTGCACGCCAGAAGATATTCCAAGCACTCATACAAAAAACTTAGTTTCCACCTTTGACAATGTGCAGAACATTGGGGCATGTCCAAGTTAAGATAAGAAAAATTTAATGAATCGCAAAACAAATGCTTAATTGTCTTCTGTGGCCTGCCCATACCCATATTATGACATTGCTGCCCTTTGAGTGGGCCAGATAACTACTGCCCAAATTATTCAAGACAAACTGACTTAGCAGTTTGCTTATTGTTGATTATACCTTATGTCACTACTCATGCATAAGACACAATTTGGTAATTATGAGATAGTTACATATTTGTGCATAACAACACAGTGAACAGAAGAGTACAAATGTATTTCTTAAACTAAGGGTTGACTCCTTGCAAGTTGTTAATGTTACAGTGTGCAGGCAATCTGCATGAGAAAAACATACTGTAAGAACCATTGTGTAACAAATTTGTAAACAATATCAACAGAATTAACGTAGATGAGAATGAAGCTGCCATGGCCAAAATTTAAGTACATAATTTCCTTCAGTAATTGATGTTTGCAGCATCAATTCCAAGAAAGGGGCGACAAATGTCTAGAGTTGTACTTTATGTCATTGTCTGTTTATATCATTGTCTTCTCTCCCAGCTCACCACACTCTTCTGAATGTTTTCAGCACACATTGCACTGCACTACATAGATACACTTTGGCTGAGGTGGGACAAGGTGCAGCGATCCTGCACCGCTTGTGGGCACATCTGTTACGTCAATGTCTCAAAGTTTATGGAGGTACGTCATCAGTCATCATTTTGTTTTAATCACAAATTCATATGGTGCATTCTGTACATGCAAACAACATTACTCCATTTCCCCCTTTATTATGTATAAAACCATTTATGCAACACTTCTCATAAACTAAGGCTTTGGCAACTTTTTACTAAAAATTCTACATACTTAGTTTTTCTCACAAATTTTTGTGCTGTAGTCCATACTTGTAAATTACCTCTCATTCTGTATAAGCAAACATGAATGCATTCACATATACGCTAACTGATAAAACTAATTTTTTAATGAGCTGTGAGCCTATGTATATGATATTTCTTACCTCAATATGCTGTATGTATATTCTGTACTCTGTTCTGCGTGGCAAACCATACACACTTCCGAGCTTGGAGAACATATACGAGGGATCATTTACAACATCTGAGTTCACAAAGTTAGAAAGAATTGTCGAGAGTGTTCGGCGATCCCAGTCATCTGTGACACGCCCCCCGTAGTTGCACTCTCCAGTCACATATGCGATGGCTTCATATGGCACATCACTAAATTCACTCACAAACATCTGGAAAAAAAAAAAAAAAAAAAAAACTACATGTCTGTATTCTGCAATCTTTAAAAATTAATATCTATACCAACAGTTAAAATTAAAATTCTGATTATAAAATTATATAAATCTGTTTGAAAATTTTTTACCATCACATTTGTAGCATATATAAACGTAAATTATTTAAGCCAAACTTTACAATTCCATTTAAAGGAACCATAAACATTCAGAAATTTAAAGTAAGAAAACTTGGGCTAAATGGGATAGTATAGTAGTTCCAAATGAAAAGTTATTCAAGGTAAGTTAAGTCTGCATTATGTCTCGTCATGTACTGTCAACTGTAGCACAGAAATTGTGCACTTTCGGGCCTATGTTCACATAATATTTATTGTTACTCTTATGTGTGAGGATGTTCTCCCAAAATTTTGACATGCAACATCCTATACAACCTAGGTAACAATATACATTGTACCCTGAGATTGCTTACAGAATAGGTACTAACATCACTTTGACATGAAACACACAAATTGAATTCACACCTTCAAGAAACATTGGTGCTGATACTGCTGTAGTATGATGCCCAGGCTAACATAACTAAAATTTGCCCAGAGGTAGACACTCAGCAATTAAAGCCTCTACGTTGTGATCCGGCCAGAAATATGGTTAGAACCTAGGAACTCATTACTGCAACTTAACTTCCTAAAGGCAGCAACCACAAACACTGCTTCTTTCAAACAATTTATTCCGTAACTTGTTGTTCAGGTAGGAAACTGAATACACTTTCCAACAGAGTCCTATTTTCAACTATGTCCTCCCTATTTGCTAAAGAATAGGTTAGTTAGAGGTGGCAAGAATCAGGGGTATTTCATGAAGAAAAGACATTACATATGCTCCACAACACGTTTTTTTACTTCCCACCATTGCCTACACCTAGCAATCTTACAATCTCTATCCCACATCATGAAGGACTGCCCAGATCTAACATAATCTAACTGCAGACTTCCAGTTATTCACCGTATTGCAACTGCAAACTTGCTAAATACCCTGGACCACCATATCTCATTACCACCTGGTCGAAACTAGGGTCACATAAGGCCTGAAAAATCTGCAAAGAATGCTGCAACATGCCAAACACTAGAGCTTATACAGTCGATGAGAGAGTGAAGGGTGGGTGGCTGGCTGCTGAACTCACATTTGGGGCTTCCCAGGTACCATTTCCTCACCTGGCACCACTGGTGCCCATCTAGGCACTCATCTGCCCTGTGACAAAAAATAGTGTGTTCGACTTCACGCCACAACTCCTTGTGTCAGTTTCTCCTGCCTGCACACTTCATGGAGCCCTATCTCAGAGGTGTGACACATTGGTCCAATCCAGAACACTATTTCAACGTACCAGATACAATGACTTAATAATACCTTTTTTATAACAATTTTATATTTTTTAATACTTAATACATACAAAAAATTATGACAAACACCACTATCCCCCATCCACCTCCACCATCACAATTATTAGTATAATTATCTTACAATCATTCTAACATAAACATTTCAAACAATTTAGAAAGTGACTTAGTTTGTATTAAAAAATATAATTAATTTTGTCAAGGTTAAATTAAAAATATCTTTAATTTTTATTAGCTTGAGTAATCAAACCAATGTAAGATTTACACAAAATAAAAGGACAGGAATTATCATTGGGAACAACAGCCCCTTACCTTGCAGTACAAACATACGTGTCTTATGATAACGTAGTGGGTCTTGTTTCTGATTCAGACCGATATATGGGCACTTGTTTTGCTGCTCTGAGGATGATTCTTGGTGAAAATCTCATTTACTTTCAGTGCTGGGCACATAAAATGGTACTCATTGGCAACTCTAACCTCAAGGAGTTTCAGGAACTGAACATACTGGTTGCAAAAATGAAAATGGCATTTCTTCATTCGAGAAAGATGCATACATTGCACATTTAGAAGAATATTGTAGTGTATCATCCCGTATCGTCAGTAACGATCACTCAAAATCCATCGGCAATCCTCGCCCGCAACTTCCGTGCCCTATACACCAATGTCCGGGCCGCGAAATCCCGCCATAGACACAATCAATCGGCACAGTCATCTGTCGGCAGGGCGCCAACACAACCTTAAGTCTAGCCAATACTCTACACTCCTCCCTACCAAAATAGTTCCCTATTGCTAAACATAAAACAATGTACAAGGTCGATGTGTTATACCATACAGTGTCCCACTACACAACATAGTCTTGCAACTTGTGAGGCCGGCGTGTTACCCTGGTGGATGTGCGAAGGCCCTTTGGCCTAGCCTGCGTAAGCTGCTGATGGTGACTTTCATGCCCCTCGAATCCCTTGAACGGACTTGAGGTGCCATCATAGATAGAAGCAGTCTCGTGCTGACTTGAATTTGATGGTGACTGCAGGCGATTGCTGGACCCCGCACTCCTGGGCACCGTCTGTTGCACCGGCTCTGCACGCTGAACTCTTGGGGAACTGCAGGTGACCTCCTGAGCTATTTCATGTGGCTCGCTGGGTTGTGCCGCTAGATGACTCCCCTGGTGAGGAACAAGACCACCGGCAATCGCAACTGGGACCTGTTGAGGGTCTGGGGTCGGACAGCCAACATCTCTGCGCAAAAGTTGGTCGACATGGCGTCTGTGCTCGTGAGAGGTGCTGTCTCGGACTACGTAAATAAGATGTCCTTGCATCCTTGTGATCTTGCCGGGTACCCACTTAGCGTTGCCCCCGTAGCCCCGGAACCACACAGGATCGTCCACGTTGAACCGCCGTGCTGTGATTCTGTCTTGTGTCGAC
>PNEQ01085547.1:0-10801 GCA_003012365.1 Medauroidea extradentata | reverse complement strand
AGCAGCGGCCGCCGAAGGGAGGGGAGAAGGGAAGGGGAAGAAGGAGGGGAACACGAGGCCGGCCGAGAAGCACCGAAGATGCCCGAGCCGAAGAGCCGTAGTCAGATGAGCATAAGATCTTGGGACGTCATCACGGAGCACTTAATACGTAGGCAGGGAAACAAGGGCAAGTCAGTTCGTATAGGCCCACACCAAACTGGAGTCAGATAAGAATGACTCGTTAATCCAACCGTACTGCTGGTAGACATCTCAAAAGAACTAAATGGAGCCAATCCCGGCTCACACTTCTCTGCTAACTACGAATGACATAGGGAAGAGGGAGGGGAATGAAGCCTTATAGTTCGCACATTTTTATTGCACACTTGTCTCGGTTGAGTAAATACACAATTTAGCTGTACTCTATCCATTCTAAGATTGCAGCTTGTGTCACTCTGCCTGTTCGCGCACTTGAACGGCATTGGCTGTGCAACAAACTGTCGCACCACCTCTGTTCGTTTCACAAGCTATCGACTGGCGACAAGTGGAGAAACGGAATCGCGCCTTGCTGTGGAGGAAATGAAACCACGACGGACGTTGGCATCGTTGCGTAAGTAAAAGTTAATCCGTTTCATGCACATATAGTATTTCAAGTGCATAGACTGATATTATATTACAGAGGGTTAAAAAAATGCAACTGAACGATTAAATCACCTTTCTTGAACTAAACACAGCAATTTAGCGTAGACCCTATTTCCTGCCGCAAGAACACTATTAACTAACCAGCCAACCAACGATCGACAGCTCACCTGTGACAGTGTTTATGTCTGCTGCAATCTTGGACTGGATACTGTATAGCGCACCAAGTTTTTTACCTCCTGTTTAACATAATACAGTTTATGCATTCTGCCACTAGGACTCAGAGAGTGAAACAAGACAGTTTAAGGTAAGAAAACAACGCAGCACATTTGCATAGCACAAAAACTTACTAGTGATGTTTATTGGCACTTCTACAGAGAATGGAATTGACTTGCCATATAGACAGGTGTATGCACAATATACAAAGAGGCGGACCTATCCGTGTCAAGCAAACGGAAGTGGACATCTCAGTGTTGGAAGCAAACATGGCCTAAATTAGAAAAGCTTTCATACATCACTGCTGGAAATCACTTTGAAAGGCAGCAGGAAACTCTTCATACCACCATGGACAGTAATGATTGTGTTAGTCTACAGAATATAACTAAAAATGAAGCTTTATTGCTTAGTGCTGCTTCAACAAATGTGATCATTTGTGATAAAAAGAAAACAAACATAATGCTACAATTTCAAGGAATGGATAACTCCACAGTTACGTTGAACTTGAGCACAACATTCATAAAACTAATTCTTCACTGTTTTTATTTCAAATGAAAGTATACTGTGCAGTGAGATTTTCTTTGTTGCTACAAGAGAACCTAATCTGCACGAGCACTGAACACCTGCTACTTTAGATAGATAAGAACAGTTTACTTTAACTGCATAAAAGAGAGGGCATTTTTAAACCAGAATGTACCACACTCTTGGCTTGGATGCAGGGTCTATATTGAACAGAAGCTTCTATCTTAGCCTTTACCCTCTCATCCCTCATAATCATAAAAAATTCAATTTTAATGAGGTTATATAAAATTCATATTCCACATTTATTTGTGAGTGTATTGAAACTAAAAAAAATAAAAACTAGCACTGATACACTAAGGAACATATGCAAGCAATAGACTATTGTAAAGATGCCTATCTGGTGTAAATATTTTTAAGTGTGTAAATTAACCCCTGCAGTTTCTTAACATAAAAAAAGGAATTTCCAAATACAACAGTACGTAGCCAAGTTACAGAATGCACAAAATTTTTTTTAGAATAGTCATGCTCTGTTGAATTTCAACAATAAAAACAAAATATTTCAATGGCATTCTGATTTTTAATTATG
Source organism: Medauroidea extradentata (assembly GCA_003012365.1). NCBI lineage: Eukaryota > Metazoa > Arthropoda > Insecta > Phasmatodea > Phasmatidae > Medauroidea > Medauroidea extradentata. The sequence goes on along the minus strand of PNEQ01085547.1, from coordinate 8,862 downwards.
ATGGGGGATTTGGGGATAAACATAAATTGTAGGGTTCATCTTTTTGCAGACGACTGTGTATTGTACAAGGTGATTGGAGAGGGTGGGGAGTCTGCAGGAGGACATAAACAAATTGGAACAGTGGACGAAGGAAAAAGAGATGAAAATTAACATAAATAAAACTAAAATTTTGAGATTTACACAGAAAAGAGAGGTAGTCAGAGAGACATATATATAGGGAGAACAGAAGATTGGAGAGGCAAACAGATATAAATAATTGGGAGTTATTCTTCAGGATGATTTAAGATGAGGCGAGCAAGTGAAGTGTGTTACTAGTAAAGGGATGGGTGTTAAGGGGCACAGACAAGAAAGTCGAAGAAAAGGGATACAAAACAATGGTGAGGCCCATATTGGAGTATGCGGCTGCAGTCTGGGACCCGTACGTGGGAAGGGAAGCGGTAGAGATGGAGAAGGGCTGCTAGGTGGGTCACAAATAAGTGGAGGACACAGGGAAAGAGAGAGGAGGATGTCAGACCATCAGTAATGGTGAGAGGACTGGGGTGGGGCACACTGCAGGAGAGGAGGAGAGTGGAGCGGCTGGTAAGGATCTTTAAGGTGGTGAGGGGGTGGGTGGGTTTTCACAACTGGGTGACAAGATACAGAGAGGTATATTCAGGGGAAGGGGTGATCATGGGAGGAAGATACATAGGGTGGGGAAGAGGACAGAGAGAGAGTAAAAAACACTACGATGGTGAGAACGGTAAAGGATTGGAATGAGTTGGCGAGGGATGTGATTAAGGTGACGGGAGCGAGGGAGTTTAGGAAAAGGTTGATGGGGTCGAAAAATTGAGAAGAGGTAGGTTAAGCAAATTCTTGCCACAGGGCTGAGGCCCAATTGCAAGAATAAAAATAAAAAATAATAATAATAATACAGAAAATGATGCACACACGCCAAATTTACTAAGAAAATCTGCTCTGAATTACTAACATTTTAATCCCTGAGTCCAGGATCAGACATGTAGTACCTTTGCCTCGCAACTTACCACAGGTTTTAAAGTCTCCCACAGATGTGGCACTTGTGTGGAGACAGAGTCATATGCGACGGACACCTCCTGTATGTGCAACTGTACGCCCAGTTCTTCCTCCAAGCCCAATGAGGGTAGTAACTTCACTGCTTCCCAGCTTGCATTCACATTGTGCTCACCAAAAGGCCCAAAACCTGTCACCAGGACTGCATTTCCTTTCATACCCATTACTGCACAGAAAAAAAACTCACTGTTACAAGAGAGAGAGAGTTCAATTCCACTTACATAACTTACACAAACAGACCATAGTAAAACATTTTGTGATATCATGGTACAATTCTAACATCAATGTTCAGTTGGGACCTGAGTTTTAATGGTTGCACAACTATACATTCCAACAAAAATCCCTAAATATTTTTTTTTATGCTGACCCATTTTGATTTGTATAAAAAAACTTGTGTTTCAACAATCCAACCCTTCAGCTGACTTATTAAATTTTATCTGTCACCATACTGCACTTACAGACGAAATGTCAGCTGCCACATAGCAAAATAAACTCTTCAGTGCATTTACTATTACTTCATATCTATTAAAGCTAGAAAGTCATGTAATCACTGTAAAGAATATACTTTGAATTGTCAGTAACAGGGTTAATCAACACAAATTTGTAATAACATTTCCTCGACTTCCCTGGCCAAAATATCACATTTTGCAGATTTTTTTTATAACTTACAGTATTAGAGTATTAGAGTAAAAAAAAAAAAAATGATTACATGTCTCCTTGACAATTTTCTAAAAGAGCATAATATGAATGAATTTTAAACTATAATTAAGTTATAAAAAACACTGAAATAAAGCAGTACATTCACAATGTAATAGAGTTTATGATTATCACTAATACATCATCTGGAAAAAAAATACAGAGTGATGGCAGACTTGGCGACGACATTTTCCCCTCAAATTATTAAAAGATTAGGGAATCTCCCAATTTCTCTAGGATTTAAAGCAAAATCTCTGACTTTACCTGACTAATTTCAAGTTCCCTAACATTCCATAATGTGGATACCATGACTAAAATAAACATGGTCATGTTGAAACAGTGGTAAAACACTCACAGCACATTCACGAATACCCCAAGTTCAATTTCTGGCTTCAGCCATCCTGATTTCAGGTTTTCCAAAGTTACTCCAAGCAAATGTGTGAATGATTTCTTACATAGGCCTTGGCCGATTCTCCTTCCTCTTTGCTGTTAGTGTTTTCAGAGAAGATGCAGGGGATAACAAGATGTGTGGCATTGTCAACGCCATAACTGACATCAAAAACTCATTGTTTACATCTAAGGTATCAAAATGTAAAATAAATTAATTCAGGTGGTTTCATGAAGTAACGCTCAATTTGCCATGCCAATGTAAATATGCAATAACACAGTTATGTACTGTAAATGAAATAATAATAATAGTATTTGTATTTTCTTGTACAATAAAACAACGGAGCTGTGTTTTAGTGCCCAACTCTTTCGTACAGTACCAAACAGGCACTATGAATAAGTTCAATTTCAGTAGGGTTATTATTCCAAACTTGTATTGCACTATGAAAATGAGTGGGTGGGTTTAATTTTATAATTCGACAACAGCAAATTGGTCTAGAATAGCATACAATTTGTCTGCTTTTTCTTTTTTTACTTTGCAATACTAAAAAATGGTATATTATTAAGATGAGTTTTCAGGTGAAGTACATTTTAAAATGTATTATTTGAAACTGGTATCATGAAACAAAAGAGTGGATGGGTTACATTTACCTTTTTAATACTATTTGGTATCAAATTAAAAAATTAAGTCCATCCATTCTTTTTTACTTTGCAATACTACCCCATTGGAATATTAAAGTTTTTCTAACTGTCATCACTGAAAAACCCCAGATGTTCACATGGATTTACCATCCGTTAGTGTGATAAGGGAAGCTTAAGAGGATGTGATGAAATGTGGACTTTCATTGACGCAACAATTACCATTATAAATTAATTGTTTACATAGAAGGTATCGGAAAAAAAATTGTCCCGGAAGGAGAGAGAGTGTGCCCTTTTTACGGAGATTTGCAGTGATTTCAAAAATATTTTTTTTATTGCTACCTAATACTCATATCAAAATTTCGCTGCACAGTTTTGACACTTATATGTTATAATTTGTAGTTGAATTTTTTGTAGAATTATACTGAACGGTTTTTTAGATTTCATTACCCAAAGTACCACGTTTTTCGTCGTGAAAATAAGCAAAAACGAAGGAAATTATTTTTTTGCTGGTGAATGGTACATTATTTTAAAAAACGTGTCCACAGTATTGTGCATCGTGTGATTGCACATTGACTCAAATTTTTTTAAAACTTTTGGTTAAAAAATATTTGAGTTATTGGCACCAGTCTGAAAAAAACTCGGGAACAAGCCCTTAAGTGATAGGGAAGACATAATTTACAATACGATGGTTTGTATGGCTGATATTGGAATATACAGCCACATAATGGCAGCCATACCTAAGTTACATGAAAATTAAGTTACAGGAACTGGAAAATGTGCAAAGAATAGATGTAAAGTATGTAAAGAGTATGGCAAGATGGCGAAAATAAAGGGAAACTACAGGCCATCGATGATGATGTAAATACGTTAATGTTATTTGAAACAAAGAAGACCAGTAAAGAGCCTGTGAGGATTTTCTACGCAGTGAACAAGAGGAAGTACAGTATAGAAAACAGTATACAAAACACTCAGTGGTATGGTAAAAATGAAGATCACCATATGTATAACACAAGAAATGCTTAGCCCTACAAATTAGCAATTGTACAAGATGCTACAGTTAAATTTGAGAAAGGCTACTACTATGCAAGCTTAATGATGTATAATAAGCTTCCTAAAAAAATTACTGATGAAAATATTACTAAATTCATGAAATTATTACATTGTTTAATTGATGATCAGTGTTTTTATGATTGTAATGAAATTAATGAATTTTTAAATAAAACATATTGATGCCGTGTCCGGTGAGAGTGAGATAGGAACGAAACTGTATCGGAATAATCTGGGCGCCACCCGGTTAAGCGTGTAGCCGGGACACGAGGGTCATGGTCTGTTCATGCCAGCGTGCCCCTCTCTCACCTGGCGAGTCGAAACAGCTGCGGATCGGGAAAAGCAGGGAGGATCTGGAGAAAACTACACCTTACGTGGACACTTATGGGGCGGTCCACACCCCCATACCCTAGGGCCTTAAGTGAGCCAGTTCCAAATGGTGAAACAAAGTAAAACACTGGGCCGGATAGTTGCACACGCTTGTTACGTTTCTCGCTGGACGAATCAGAGTCCCGAAGCGCACCATGTCTCTTTCGTTCCGTCCGTCACGGCCGCTGCTTCCAGACTGCCTTCTTCATGCCCTGGTAGAGGGGGGCAGCAAAGCCATGTGTCCTGCACTGGCAGATGGCCTTGCGGCGGCCGGGATGGCAGGTGTCGCACGTCAATGTCAAGTTCACACATGCCCTGCCGCCGTCAATGATTTGCCACACACACTCAAGTACCGTACATCTCCCAATTCCAAACCAGCGCAGACCTGCCACGCGGAATTTGCTGAAGAAGGAACCAGTTAATGGTGTGATGCATTAAGAAAGTTTAGAGATGGTCTGTAGGGAAAGAAAAGAATAGATATGCCATACGCTGCAGACTAACTGCATTGGCCAAAAGAATATGACAAACTAATTGCTAATGAAAAAAGAACCCTACAACAGGAAGGACCTTCATACACTGCCACCAAACTGTTCAACAAATTTCCAAGACACTTGCAAGACATGTGTTTCTCAAACTTAACAATGTAAAAAAAACTTATAGCATAAAGCACTTACTAACATCCCGTTCTTTCTATTCAGATACAGAATACACCCGCAACCAATAAGCAAAAATGCAATAATGATGTACGATTTTTGGCCATTTTTTGTGTTTTTTCTTTCCTTTTCATGTGGTGGTGGTGACTTAGAATGTGGATGTGGGTTAATAAACAGAACATATTCTTAAACTACAGTATGTATTTGTTCTTGTATAAAGTATTCACGTCAACTGTATTTTTTTTACGACTTCTTTGTACAAAAATTTACACAAAAAAGATCTGGTGGATGCAATAAACTCTAACATACTAAAACAAATCGCCTCCCTGTAAGTGGGATGGTTATCCCAATATTTGTGTTTCTGCAAAACTGATTACAACTACTGACTTCCTTAACAAACTTGAGTCAACGAATAAGTATCAATTTATGAGAGTGGCAATTCCAAGAGCTGTCATTCGTTTAAGTTATCCCCATTTGACCTGTTGTCATTTAAAGTAAAATCTAACAAGCTTAGGCTAAATCTATTTTATTTTAAATCTCAATGCTAGAACTCACTTTTTTCAGGTAAGGTACATAAAGCATTAAATCTTCTGGCCTCTATTTTTTTACACTTTAAACTAAAATTATCTTTCAAGGGCAAACATAACCTTTACATTCAGTAATTCGCCATGTTATTTTTTTATAACAAATTTTTTTTCAGTGTTGCCAAATCTCGTGAAATTTAGAGGTTGAAATTGTTTATAAGATATTCGTTTCATTCAACCTGGTGTAGCTGCACCAATGCACTGGTGTAGCAACACAAAACGGCGTTTCATTCAACAGGATATTACGTCATGCTATGAAGAATCGTCGTTATGCATCCGGTATTATCCTCTACTGTATTTGGTCAAGGTCATGTTCTTTCTAACCTGTGTTGTAGAATTAACCTTAATTTGGTGTAGCTACACCAGTGTAATTTGTGCAGCACAAATTACGGTCTGGAGGAGGTGTAGTGCAGTATGCGAGCGCGCCAAATTGAAATTAGTTACGTTTCGTTATGAAGAGTTGGTTAATAAAGTATGTCTTCAGATGAAGGTTTTCACAATTATTGTAGATGATAGTAAAATGCCAATAGCGAACGACAAAAGTAATGCATGTTATGATAGGGGTACAGTCGTAGAAGAAGGTCTGGACATTCGCCTATTTACCAATGTATTTTGCTCGACCCCCTTGTCGTTTGGCTGTAGTTCGTTAAGTTACCGAGAATGTTGTACTTTTTGGCGCTGTATTCCGGGCTGTCCGACTCAAATTCCACCCACTTTTTTCCATTGTTAAATTTTATAAAGAAAATAAAGATTGCTGGGGCCTTTTCTTAAATTTGTGAGCAAAGGAAGTATTTCATAAATTGATAAAAAAATGTGTTTTGATAAATTGTTTATCTTAGTGGAAAGGAAGTGGGTGGAGTTTGATTCCGACCGCCCTAACTGCAGCGCCAATAAAACACAATAGTGAACTACAGCCAAACAACAAGGGGGTCAAGTTTCCAGGCGAGTGTCCAGAACTGTTCTTCTACGGCCATGGTTAGTGGTAAATGTTTATGTGTGTGGTGGATAACACATGGTAGAAGTTTAACCTCAACACTTCACATTTCGCATTTTAGGTAAGATTTATTTTTATTAAATTTTGTATTTCGTAATAACACATAGAAAGAAATTTTTTTAAGTGGACTCTAATTCTGGGCTTCTTGTATGACAAAAATTATTAATAAAATGAGAATTCCGACCACAACTGAGTGTCATCATTTAGTTAAAAAGGAAATATTCTCGCAAATAAGCATACCAGTATTGAAAAGTATTCCTATGTGTTGTTATAAGATTCAAAATTAAATATAATAGCACCTTAATTTACATAGGAAATATGAAGTGTTGAGGTTATGTTACCACTACCAAGTGCTAATCACCACATACATTTCAAGTGCACCCAAGAGACAAAATGTACTTTAATTTCAGTCGTTTACTTTTATTTTCACAAACTTATTTATTGGTCTGTCTTTTGAGAAATCTTTATACACAGTGGATGATGCGGCCCAAAATTCGCTAAAAGTCGTTTCATTCAACGGCGAAGGTGTAGCTACACCAGCATACATCGAGATGGATCTCGGGTGAAACTGCACTGGTGTAGATACACCAAGTTTTAATGAAACGAAGCTAAGCTGTTAGCAAGCGTTTGTGGAATCGTGAATGTCTTAATGCATTTGTTGGAAAATAGACTGTTTTCACTATTTTTTTACGTGTACAACATAATATATTAAATAATATACGTTAAATACGGTGTGGTGCTATATATGCTGGATTTGGCATATTATGATCATTTCAAGCTAAAAAATGCAGTTAAGCTTATATTTATTTTTAGTTTAACGACAGAATAGCTGTTTGAAAAGCTTTTAAAAACCCATTTGGCTGGCGAACAACTCGTAGTATAAGTTTCGTATACATGGCATATCATTATTATTATTTATAAAAATGTTAATCTGATTTAATGGAAATTCTTCCTAAAATAACAGAAATATAACATGTTTGTTACATGTACTAGTTTAAACACTTAACACATTAAAATAACTTGTTTAGAAGCACCATTTGCATGAAGTGTTCGGTGGCTCAGAGGTAAAGTTTTCTTTCGCTGACCCGAAGGTTGATGGTACAAAACTCACTTGGAGTATATGTTTTTAGTAATTTAAATTTGTTAATTTATATTTGCACATTACAAATAAGTGAAATTTTCTTGGGTTTATACGTGCAGCCTCGGTATAATGTGATTACCCGATTGCAAGAGAACTGTTATTCAAGTAATGAACATGGAGATGCAATTTTTTGTTTCTAACATATTTTTTACATTAGTATTTCATTTATATCATTCCTTGGTGATATTCTGAACAACTGACGACGAAATATATTGAGAAATCCACAGTAATTTCACGCATTTGAAGAAAGCAGAGTAGTCGGGTTCTTATTGGTTGGAATTAAGAATTAACAACATTATTATGAACCAAAATTACTTAAGACTTTTTTCTGTATGTGTGATTGACGCTTACTGCATAATTCTTAATTATTAAGTTTTTAATTGTGAACTAGGCTTAACATGTAGTAGAATAGACGGCTTGGCCCGGAGCATTCGCACATTGAATCATGGGTAGAATCAGCTGTCAAAGTACAAACAATCGCGACAGACTGCTGCGTTTGAATGGGCGGACGATTTATTTTCTTTAAATAGTCAGAAAATAACTTATATAAATCATGGATTCGGCGGTGTTTGATAAGTCTCAGACCAAATAATGTTCACGGAGCCTTGTTTGTCTGTATAAATTTAGACGATCTGTTAGTTGGAGAGTTGAGACGATGGCTCATGTACTGTGGCTTGCTATGGGAGGGTAGCAAAACCGAATTTTTAAAAAGGACAAATACAAAAAAAATATGTGTGCATGTATGTGATATTAAAACAATGCCTACAGTACCTATTACATCTAGGCAAAGCTGGGGGGCGATTAAATATCGCTTTTGAGAGGTGCAGCGCAAAATTTGCACTGCGTTGCTTTGGTATTAAATATACAAATACGCAGGTGCAAGTGGTCACGTGATGGCGCAAAGTGCCTGAAAATCTGCGACTAGCAAATGGCTCGACGCAAGTATATCTGCGCCCTTCGCGCATGCACATTGGACAATTTTCGGGTATGTGAAAGAGAATTAACATAAAAGTTGGTTATCTTTAGTGTATCAAGTGTTGTATGAACTTTAATTATTTACGTTTTCGTGTACACATTTCAGGTTTTAATAGCTACGAAGTACAGTAGAAGTACGAAACTGAAATGTTTTTTACTAAACAAGCAATTAAAAATGGGGAATGATTTATTATCCTTTCCGCGGAATATATTTTGAGGGCATTTTTTCGTGGTACACGACGAGAAAATAGAGTTGGTTTGTTGATGAGGTTATTTGTAACATTAAAAACTTTGCTTAAAACATTT
>PNEQ01085546.1:0-56390 GCA_003012365.1 Medauroidea extradentata | reverse complement strand
ATGGTATATCGCGGGAAAAGTTGACTGTTTGCTAGACTCCAATGTAATGTGCTCATAAATGTCCTTTCAATTTTGCTGTTGGCTCTCGTTTGTCTTCGAAGATGTTTGCCCCATTTAACTCGGCCAACGAGAATACCACTGTTTTAACGAAGAACGTCTCTTATTCGTCTTCAAACAAGTTATGGTGTCTCTAAACACGCCAGCCAATAAGAGACAGCGCAGTGACTTGGAGGCTATGCTGGCTCAAATAATTTTCGCGATTTTCCATCTCCTCTACCCATGAGCTATGCAATAAAACATTAAGAAAAAACACAAAGTAATGATTTGAATTTTAAAAAGTTCGCAAAAGTACAGAAAAAAGTTGCAAATTCCGCAATTTTTTTTTTTTTTAATACGTAATCAGTTCGCGGGATTTTTTCAAATGTTTTATTACGTAGCCCATAGTATTGTTTTTTCACTGTGAATATTTCACGTACATTAGTCAGTTGGTTTTCACTACTTGCATGGCAGCAGAACATGCAAATTTTTACCTTTATGCACCGTTACGAGAAAACTACGCCAGCTAAAATTGTTTCGTAAGAGGAAACTTCACTCGCAAGTTTCGTCTACAAAGATAAAACTGTTTCATATGAATATAAAACTATGACTTCATCGCACTTGAACACCCTTCGGGACCCCTGTCCCTACCACCCATTTTTTTTAAAATCATAAATGATATATTTCCAAAGCAACCCCCTGTATGCGAAATTAATGGGATAACCATTGTTAGTAGTGGATAAACTTTTTTTTTCCTAGTAATATATCCGACCAGCGTCGGGCCCAACTGGGTGGACGTGTTTTGTGCATCTGATGCCTAGAATCACGGAAGCAGTAAGGGCGACACAGAACTAGCATCACAACTAACCCTAGTCTCTAGGTGCAAGTCACTCAACTGGCGTGCGGTCTTCTCGCTAACAGCTCGCCCCTACGAGACATTTAGTGCTGCTCTTATAGTTTTATGAGACGCAATATTAAGGGGGATTGATTCCTGTCAGATCGGTTTTACGGGTTTTCGTATAAATAAGGGAATATATACATTGTTTTACTTTTTTCACGCTGACAAGGCGTAGTTTATTGTTTCATTCATTAATTTTTTGGAATCCATGTGGCATTGTTTCTGTTAATGTTGCGGCGTCTGTAGTCGCTCCCGTAAATAAAGCAATTTTTCCTTTTCAGCTGTTTCCCGTTGCAAAATAATGAATATATTATGGTTCCAGCAATTACAGACAATCGATTAAGTTTGTATCTATGCCTTGTCGTGACGAAAATTTTGATACGTCGACTGGAATAGAAGTTATCAACAAGAAACAGATAAATCCAAGGCGGTAGGGATTAATACCCCTTAACGATAAAGGCGTATTGTACACGATTACTCTTGTTTTATCTGCCCCATAACTTCCATTCCTAAAAAAAAAAAAAAAAAAAAAATACAAAGACAACAGTGTCGCCATTTTCAGCCACGAATAAACAAGTTTCTTTAAAGATTAACCTGAGGACCTGAAATGAGTAAACGCACGTATACTGTTCTTTGAATATCGTTCCTAGGTAGACATAACCGAGTAATGTTTAGCAGTTTCAGAATGAATTTCACTCGCTCGACGATACAGGCATGCCGCCATATTGGAGAACTGAATCCTACCGCCAAGAAGTTATACCGCTGTTTTTTCCAACAAATTTCTTTTTACTAGATATATCAAACATATTTGACACAACGGGGCATAAATAATAACTTAATAAATTTCCTGAAAATGTTGCAAACCTCAATACCGTCATTATTTTGTAATGGAAAACAGCTGATAAGAAATAAAGGATTTACTTACGGAAGTGCACACCGTAAACTGTGACATGTCAACGTGAAAAAAGTTCTCTTTAACCCTGATTTGTAAGAAGAGTCTAAAATCCAAGCTAAGATGGTTATGTTGTGTATCTCCTCTCATCAGCTCTCGTTTGTTGTTTATTCCTGCTGCGCGTGCCGTGACTGTACAGCCGCGGTCAAGTATCAACTTAAACCTGCAACAATTTCACAGTCCCACCAATGTCCTAGTGAGTGAGAGAAGGGGTTCCGCCCTGCTTTACCAACCTTGCAGCTTCAGTTTAATTTGGGAATATTTGGTAGGTAAATTACTTCTCGAGGCATAGATTTTAAAAATAGTTCACTGGAACAAATAGTTTATACGTCAAATTTCTCGGTGAATATCGAGTTGGAAAGGGATATAAAAATTACTGGCTTGCAATGTGCCTTGTTGAATTTTATATTATTAAGGGGGCTGCCTTCCTTATAGCTCTGGCGAGAGCAAGAACAACTAACTACATGGATGTAATGAATATATGACAGACCGCAATGTATGCGTTTCTGCACTATTCATCCGAATGCTATGCAATCTTGTTGAGTTTTGCGTGCGCCCGTGAAGGTTTCGAACAAGAAATGTAGGGGGGAGCAGGGGGAGGGACACAACGGGGCAGGAAGCTGAGCAGGGACTTAAAAATGTAGTGAAAATATTTTCTTGTTCAACATGTTTCCAAAATGGTCTATTAATGACACTTAACATTATTTTGCACGGTTTAAAATTTTCAAATTTTTTTTTTATTTAAGAAAATTGTTTTTGCTGGGTAAAATTTCCTATTGTAATTTAAAGACTTTAATATTATCATTAGTATTAATCTCATTACTTATATAAAATTTAAAATGCCAAAAAAGTTAAATAAAAATTTTTTACAAATTTTTTGGAAAAAAATTTTGATTTTTGAAAGTATGTTGAAAGCAAATAACATATTTTACGAATTGTACTTGAGATAATTTGGAATACATAGATGTTGTTTCTACCAACTAATAGTTAATTCACAACAATTAGGGTTATTTTTAAAGCAACTAAGTTTACAACACTGCGTACATCTTACAGGAACAGTGTACTTAAATGTACATGATAAGCAGGGGCCCGGGCACTATGACCGAACCCCGCCCACTCATGTGGTTCCAGGCCAGTCACATGAGTGGTTATCTTATCTCTTTCGTCTCGAGGACACTTCACTTCCGGTACAAAAGTCACGTGAGATGCAACGCTGTGTCGCGAGGCGGTGGTGGGTAGGACGTAGGAGGTTGTTAGTTTGCGAGCAGTAAGCATTGTTGTTGTAGACGACACGTCCACATTCAATATCTCTCTTTTGAAGAGAAGGCAGCGGCGACCCTGTTTTTATAGGCGGTTCACGGTCAAGCAAGCACTTCTGAAGCCTACGTTTTGTTCTCCTCGCCACTTGTTAAGGCAATGATGCTCTCTTGTTTCAACGTTTTAAGCTATATTAATATTTTACGCCTAAACGATGTCAGATCTAATAAACCTATTTGACGGTTTTTGTTTAAAATCGCCTTCTTCATGTTGACCTTTTTTGTTTTCAGGGCAGTAAATACTATAGTTTTTGCTAGTTATGTAATTAAAGACATTTTGGTTAATTTACTTTTTAGTCTAAACTGTAAAAGTTCTTGTTTGGCAAAAATTAGTTAACACGACAAGACCATTTGAAACAAAACTGCCAAACAGATTTTTAACATCTGCTCTCGTTTAAGCTTAAAAAAAATAACTATCGCAAGAACAGTAGAACAAGAGAGCAAAGCCTTTTAAGACCACGGATTAATACGTACTCAGTGTTTGCAAATATAATTTTGTTTTAGTTCCTGGTAAGGTCAGGTGCATGCAGGATTACTAAACTGCCATTCCTAGGCTTTGGAAATGATTCACGTGAAAGTCCCTAGTAAGTGTATTTCTACAACATGTTAGAAATATCTTTGTTAAATGTCTGGCACAGGGAAAACTTTCGCTGCTAGTTGCACTGCTGTCGATAATGTACCAGAAATTACTCGTGGCATATTGGTTTCCGCTTGTAACAAACACAACTCTCGTCCTTATTGCTTAAGAACTCGGGTATTGTTTACATGTTAAATGTGACAATATGTTGACAATAATTGCTATTATTTTTGGTAATAAAATACTTTTTTTTTTATAGTTTTGTAGCATGTACGAAAAAAAAGATCATTGGAACACAATAAAACTAATTAAAAACCTTTCATTTTTCCTCTTCTCACTATTTACTGCTGTAGCCACTCAAACAGAACTGTTTTATAAAAAATATAATAACATATACACAACGTTTTAAGTTACTAAATACAACTAATTAGTTACGAGTTCTTTTCCCTCTTCAAACAAGAAAATAAGTATCATCTTCTGAAGACACTCCTACAGACGTTTCCTCGCTATTGTTTACGAACTTGTAACGAAACGTACTGAAGTAAATGCATCTTACAGGCGTACCTATTATTTTTAAACTTAAGAAAATAAATTATTATTTTAAAAAGCGTCTGTATAAAATGTAAAATAATATAAGTACAACATTTAACGAACAAATATATGTGATTATTCCACCAACTCTACTAGAGGCAGAATTTTTCCTTGTGGCAAACTCTCCCATAAGAAAACACGTTATCTTTCGGACCAGTGGTGGCTCGTGGGTTGTTGCCAGGTGGGGCGGGGCTGCTGATAGTCGGAACTGTACACTTTTGATGAACGCGCCGTAGACCATGAAATATATGCCGGCTACTAGATGTGTTGTGACCACTCAGTAGTAAGAGGCACCTGCACATCAGCGTGTCAGTGGCTGTAGAGTCAACCAGCGCACAACCCTGTACAGCTCTTGACAACTGCAGCTCTACCTTGCAACAATCCACGAGCCGCCACTGGTGTTAGTTTAGTTTCGGATACCTGGCCTTGGCTGGTACTCACGCAACCTCGCATTAGTGGTTCGGGTTAGAAGTGAGCACTCATAGAAACCCTGCCTAAGTTCTATTTTCAGCCAATTCGTATCTCTCCGCACGTAGTGGCTAGCGACGGCAAATGTCTAACCTCCTGGACACGTCACTTAATGTTTGCGCGTGTAAGATGAATCGTGCAGTCAGAATGAATCGGCGCAGTTTGATAAGAAATAGTTTATTACTCATATAAGATACAATTTTGTCGATTTCACTAGATTTTGTTTATGTATTGTCGTATTTAAATGAAGAAACACACGGGACTATATTGCGTACGCTTGCTGCCAACCAGCAGTAATATAACTATAGTTTGTGTTGAAATATGTGCAGTAACGGCTAGTGGAATATTTCAAAGGTTAAATTTTTGTGATCACTTTATCCCTCATGACCTATAGTATTGTTTCACTTCAAGGTTATAAGCTGTACCGCAACGATAGCAAAAATAAAAGGGGCGTTGACGTAGCAGCTTACATCAGGAATGGCCATGGGAACAACTCATTTTTACTGAGGGTTGGGGGGACCTAACTATTGTTGTTTTAATTTTCATATTTAAGGAGGTTATCATCTTGGATAATATAATTTTTCTTTCATAAAATTAATTATACACAGCATTACTGAGATAAACAACATGTGAAATTATTGTATGTAGACAGGTAGATTGCACTCGCAGTACCTACTAAAAAGAATCTTGATAAATTTCAGTCACTCAGTGTGAATCATAATCACCACACACGTTAATGTGAAGCATTGATATTCATGGGTAGGGCTAGGAAAAATTCGCTAGTTCAATGACCTTCATGCTAGAATCCAATGTCCTATGCATACTCAAGCCCCGTCTATTCGTTCGTTGTCTGATGTCGGAATGAGTAGAAGGTAATGGATACATGGTAGGGCTTCGGTATACACAGGATAATAGATTCTACCATGTCGGTCGTTGAACTCACGAAATATTCCTAGCCCTATACTCATGGGTAAAGATGATGGTACATCGCGAACATTTTTTGCGCCAACATAGCCTTGAAAACATTGATACAACGTAGCTGTCTGCAGACCAGTGACATACATCGAATATTAAAATAGCGAATTTTTTTATTGGATTTAGTAAAATAGGGTAACTGCTCCACGTACAAGCGAAAGCTAGTCATCTTTTCATTCGTTAAGAGGGCGTGGTACATAATTCAACGCTAGGAGCATTAATATATAACTGTAGATTTATTGAAGCCAATTGCGAAAGTTAAAAAATAGCAATCCTAGACAATAGTTTTAGCAAACGTTTTAAACAAATTGGTTTCCAGTGTTACAAACTTCTGAGGCGCAATCTCTGACGCCGGAACCTCAATCAATTAACTGCGGCGCAAGAGATCACGCGTAACGAAAGAGTAATTCTGGATAAATATTTACTCATAAAGTTGGCAAATACCAATATCTAGGATTGTCATTGAGTATTTTATCCATATTGGCTTCAAAAAAATGTGTAGAATTCAATTTATGTTTTCATAGTTTATTTATCTACCACGCATTCTTAAACGTAGGTTGAAGCCTAGCAAACAGTTAAGTTTTCCCGCGATAAACCATTATCTCTACTCACGGGTACACATACACGAAGCAAAATGTTTCTCGCAATATTTGAGAGAGAGGTTGTTGAAGCGAGACACGATGTATTCTTGTCACACCAACAACAGCACACGCAGCCCTGGCCACCCGCCAGCTCTTGCCTGCTGTGTTACTTACGAGTTCTTGGAAGTAGCGCCTTCGTCCGCCAGGCCGCAGCTCGAGTCCCGCTTCCATGCTGCGAGTACCATACAAGTGAGTGAGTGATTTTGGTCAGCGCTTAACATCGAGGTCTTCAGCGCTGGTGAGGGATGACATGAGGTGAGTGTGGAGCGGCGCCGGAATGAAAGGGCGGGGGAAACGGGAGATCCCCGAGAAAACCCGCCGACAAGCGGCATCGATTCCCACATGCGAAAATCCGGGGACCGACCACGCCGGTAATCGAACACGTATCGTGTTGGTGGAAGGCGAGAGATCTGACCCCTCGACTACCGCGGCCCCAGTGTCTATAAGTAAACAAGCACCGAACTACTTGCTGCCAGCTACCGGTTGTCAAGTTCAGCTATGATAATTCGTAAAGTAAATTATTTTTATATTTAAAAAAAAATATATTGAATTTTTAAAATGTTATTTTAAATTTCACATTTTTATTTAAATACAATAAGTTTTTATTCTTTGTTTTTGTGTACTTAAAATTGTAGCCTGCGTCTTTATCCACTGTGAATTGTTTTCAGCTCGGTATGTCAGTTGGTTTTTGTGTAGTCCTTAAAACGACAACATGCAAATTTTGACTTTAACAAGCCATTATGCGAAAACTATGAGAGATAAACAAATTTCATACCAGCAAAAGTAGGTCTCATTTTGTGTCTAAAACCAGAAGAAAAAAAAACATCTGTTACAAAAAAATTTAAAACACGGTGATGAAAGTTGCTGTAGAGTGCGCCCTCGAGGCAGGCTCACAAGATGCCTCATTCCGTAGCAGTTTCCGTGCCCATTTTATGTTAGCATCTCTACTTCCATGAGAACCGCATTCCAGCATCCTCCCTTGGGTCTGTCTCTGAGCATAGCAGATACCGTACCTGGAATCCTGCCCAGAAACATAACAAAGCATGTTCTTTATTTCTGTTATCTTTTCTGCTTACTGTCTACCCATAAACCCCTATAGCCAATTGCAGCCACTTTGTGTTGGTCACATGACCTTAACATTTCAAGACTGATTCTTTTTCAAAATGGCGCCGACATGACGAAATAAACTGAATAACCTAACCCTTATTCATTTCGAAGCATTGCTAGAATACCATAACCACATAATTTATTTATTTTGTGCAGCCAAGGTCTAGGCCAACATTTCCGTTTGCATGTTTCATTCTTTTTTCACCAAAACCGAGTCAATGCTCATGAAAATAAAGGTTAAGTTTTCTGTTACCATCCTGTATAGCAGCTGCTAGATGCCGCTTCTCCGCTCGTGCGTCAACATCTGTGTCGCCTTAAGAGTTAGTCGACCTGGCGAGTGAGACGTGCTGTAGCGTGGTACGTATAGTCGTGTTCCATGTACAGTTACTAAATATGTTTCTAATGCGTTTATCTACGAAAAGAAAACACACTTCAAATTAAGTCCCTATGATTTTAAAAATGCAGTCCGATAATTGAAAACATGATTAACAAGCTCCTCAAAAATGCTAAAAATGACTTTATCACGTTGCTGTAGTCGAGAAAATATCAAACGCAATAGTAAAACTAAATCATAGAAACCTGCATTGGACTTTACCACATACTTTCCACAAATAAAATTATAGGGTCATCGCTTGAAGTCCCGTTGGAAAACAGTTACTACGTAAACACTGCACGCTAGTATAGTACTCCGCGCCTAGATGCGACGAGGTGTTTGACGCACGGGTTATATTCGACTTATTGCCTTCCCCGTTTCTGTACCTCAAACGTAAAAAAAAAAAAAAAAAAAAAAAACTACGGTCGATTAACATGTTCAAGTGCGATAAAGTCATGATTTTATATTTATATGAAGTGTTGTTAGATTTGTAGGTTAGATTTGTAGACGACACTTGTGAGTACGAAAAATTTTTAGCTGTCATAGTTTTCTCATAACTGTGCGTCAATGTCAAAATTTGCATGTTCTGCTGCCATGCAAATATTGAAAACCGATTGACTTACGTACGTGAAATAATTCACAGCGAAATAATATAATATGGGCTACGTAATAAAACATTTGAAAAAATCCCGTGAACTGTTTTTGTATTTTGAAAAAAAATTGCTGAATTTGCAACGTTTTCCTACACATTTACGATTTTTTTAAAATTCAAAATATATTATGTTGTGGTTTTTTTTAATGTTTTATTGCATAGCTCATGGGTTGTAAGTTCACAGCGAATTATTTTGTTTAAGTAGGTCAGTTGGTTTCAACTATTTGCATGGCAGCGTAACAAGCAATTTTTTAATTTGACACCCCTTTATAAGAAAGCTATGAGAGATAAATTTGTTTCGTAAAAGGAATATGCACTCGCAAGAATCGTCTACAAAACTAACACTATTTCATAAAAATATAAAATTATTTTATCGCACTTGAACACCCTTAAGGGCGTGGTACACCGCAATTTTCATTACCACGTTTTAATTTTTCTATTTGCGTCAGTTTTTTTTCTTGTTTTAGGCACAAAACGTAACTAAATTTTTATCTAATAAAATTTTTTTTTCTCGCATAATTTTTGCGTAATAGCTAGTTAAAGCCAAAATTTACACGTTTCCGTTTTAAGGACGACACTAAAACCAACTAACTTACCAAAATGAAAAAAAAAAAATATATCACAGTGAATAGCGATGTTATAGGCTACAAATTCAGCTGTGTTAAACCACAAATTAAAATAATTTAGTATTTAAAAAAATTAATGTGTTTGTAAAATTTTTATTTTACATTTCAGCATTTTTAATTAAATACAAAAAAAAATTGTTCTTTGTTTTTATGTACGTGACATTGTAACCTAAGACGTCTTTATTCACTATGAATTTTTTCAGTTTGGTATGTCAGTTGGTTTTAGTAAAGTTCTTAAGGTGGTTCCCTATACATACTGCGTTTGTGTGTGTGCGGCAGAAAATAGATAAAGCGCAAGGTCGCCGCCGGCCGACGTGTGTAACGTAGTTTGACCTCTACGTGCAAGCCACTCAACTGGCGCGTAGATCTGTACTAGTATCTATTCATTTTACTATGGGACTTTCAGCGGTGACCATATCATTTTATTTGTGGGAAGTATCGTTTAAAGTCCAACGCGAGATTCTATTTGTACGTTTTTAGATTTTGGTTTCTATAATCCCAGACACAGCAGTCTGAAAAAGCCGTTTTTAGCCATTTTGGGAGGCCCGAAAATCATGTTTAAAACACGCGTACGAATCTTTGAGCTTATGGCGTCATACACTGACGTGTGTGTTCTTTTCGTAGACGAACCATTTTGAAGCGCGTTGAGTACTTCCGTTAAAAAATGAATACTCGCAACTTGCTGCAACGCATTCTAAAGCGCAGGTAGGCAAACCCCTTAAAACGGAAACATGCAAATTTTGACTTTTACAAGCAATTACGCGAAAACTATGCGAGTTTAAAAAAATTTCAAAGAGCCAAATTTAGTCACGTCTTGTGTCTAAAATAAGAAAAAAATATCAGGTACAAATGAAAAATAAAAATATGGTGACGAAAATTGCTGTAACCGCGCGGGGGCGGGCATTGTTCGGTCGTTGGCATTTCCCTATGGGATTGTAAGCGGGGATACTTCTTTTTTATTTACGGAACGTGTGTAGCAAAGTCCAGTTTTTTTTGTCTTTGTTTTACGATTCCTGTCGGTATTTTTCACCTGACAGCAGTCTGAAAAGACCTTTTTTTAAATAGCCATTCTGAATGCCCTGAAACCATGTTTCTGAGCACTATATATAGAAAACTAAAATATAGAAGCACAATTTTAAATGTTTTCGTTTCGTAGATACAGATACCGAACACACGTTAAATTGTGCTGTATTTCTGAAAGAAAAAAAATGTCTCTTCTTTCTATTGTTTTCGCCATTATGATTTTTAAGCCTAAAAGAAAGCAGATTATCACAAATCTGTTTGGCAATTTTGCTTAAAATGGTTTATGTCGCAATAGCGACTTTTTTTTTTTCAAGACAAAAAATACACGATTTTGACGAATAAGTCAGTTAGTTACAGTAGTCTCTATACTCTGCCCACTCTAAGGTTGCAGCAGATTTAAAAAATTGCTAGCGAAATGAATCAAATTAGTTTGAATTATATCTTGATTCCGCACATTGTTGCAGTACAATAACACAGTTTCCTTGTATTTTTCAATATTTCAAATTAAATTTATGCTGTGCAAAATTTTTAATGTCATTTTCTTGAATGAATTAGCTGCAACCTTAGAATGGATAGAGTATACTCGTATAATTAGGGCTAGGAATATTTCGTGAGTTCAACGACCAACATGCTAGAACCCATTATCTTGTGTATACCGAATCCCTACTATTTGTACATTACCTGCTACTTATTCAGACAGCAGACAATGAACGAATAGACGGGGCTTGAGTATGCATAGGACATTGGATTCTAGCATGAAGGTCATTGAACTATCGAATCTTTCCTAGCCCTACGTATAATCAACTAAGACCATACTGTTTACTACTTTGAAAATATCCCGACGAAAATCATACGCTCTACACTCAACAGCCCCCGTACATAACACAAGGAGACGAATCCGATTCCCATGGTTGAACCTAAGTGCCCAGACATACGAGAGGAGCAAGCTTTCAAAACCACACGCTTACTTTTCACAATTGTACAGTAAAGCCAAGCAGCGGAGTGAAGGGTGACATGAGGTGAGTATGGAGCAGCGCTGGAATAAAGGTGCGGCGGAAACGGGAGATCCCCGAGAAAACCCGCCAACCAGCGGCATCGCCGAGCACGATTCCCACACACGAAAACCCTGGGGACATACCCCGTCGGGAATCGAACCCGGATCGCATTTGTGGGAAGCGAGAGGTCTAACCCCTCGACCACCGTGACCACAGGAAAGCCAAGAGACTGATTGATAACTTGGACATTGGCGTAGAAAGGATTTGTGTAACCTGAGACTAATATAATTAGGGCTAGGAAAAATTCGCTAGTTAAATGACCTACATGCTAGAATCCAATGCCCTATACATACTCAAGCCCCTTCTATTCGTTCATTGTCTGCTGTCTGAATGAGTAGCTGGTAATATACAAATGTTAGGGCTTCGATATACGCAGGATAATGGATTCTAGCATGTTGGTCGTTGAACTCGCAAAATATTCCTAGCCCTAAATATAATGAATAGAGATGATGGTTTATCGTGGGAAAACTTGACCGTTTGCTGGGTGACAACACACGTTCATCTTAAACGATTACTGGCTATTGCTTGTACGTGAAGCTGTTACCCTATTTGACGGAGCCAGTAATAATCTCTCTATTGTAATATTTGATGCCAGTTATTGGTCTACGTTGTGTCAGACGTACATCGCCGAATCATAAGTGTTGCAATGAACTACAGTGTTTTCAAGGGTATGTTGGCACAAAACATTTTCGCGATATACCTTCATCTCTAATAATGAACATTGACTTCCCCTTTAAAGCTGTGGTCCGGGAAAATTTGACTTTCAAGGTGCAAAACAGTGCTATTTTAGCACGTTTTTTGTATTGAAACATTGAATATAGGCCTATGCTAGTGGTAAATTTGTTTTTTTTTTCTTCAAAGTTGGTCACAAATGGCAAGAGGGCGGTTGTAAACCGTTTCTCAGCTTTCCTTCTTGTTCTCTCTTTTTTTTTTTTTTTTTTTTACACCGGAACTTGGGATACAACTAACGAAAATGAAATATGGCAGGTTAATTGTTGTACCGTCAGCTCAATCGAGTAGTTCGAGTAAGGTTTGCGTTTAGCAAGCGACAGCACGCGCGGTTTGTCTCGCCTTGAAGGTAGGGCACGATAGCAGTCAAATTCCACTGTGCTCACAAGGAGAGGAAGGTCGAGGTGTTAGCAGAGGCAGGGTGAGGGAGGTGGGGAGGGGTAGGGAGGCGTGATGAGTGAGGCTACGCAACTGGCGGAGAGGTTGTGGTAGGTCGGGGCCAGCGGGCGACGCGGCAAGGTCACGTGGCGGACGACGCGCCGGGTCAACGTAGGTCAGGGCGCCGAGGTGCGAGGTGCGTACATTCAATGAACTCTTCTTTGCTGGATGGTGCGCCCTGCTGCCGGCCTTCCTCCCCCCCCCCCTCACTCTTCCTCATCACCTTTTGTCATTTCTCCCTCCCCTCGTAGAGGGTTAATTCCAATACAGGTGAGAGAGATCATCGATAGAGGTACGTCAATATCGCGGATTCATCTGGCAGTAGCCTAGATTGCTCAATCCTGTACACGCACTGGATACGGCCGATTATTCATTGGCTCACAACATTACAAGCGATAGCTCTATGAATCATTTCCTTATTTACTACTGGCTTGCAGTAGTCAAATGCGTTTCGTGACAGCCGCCAGCTGATCACACACGTGATTATGAAGTATATGTTTTTGGCGTTCAACTTGACCTGGAATGTATTTGCGAAATTGACGTACCTCTACCAATCGAATTTCTTATGGTTAGAGATGATGGTTAGAGGTAGAGACCTGATAGATTCGCGGGTCCACTAACCTGTAGGCTAGCCTGCAAGAATATATGTGAACTGAAGCCGACAACAGATTCTCACTAGCTGCTTGTTGACAAAGTGATATACGTCTGAATTAGTTACATTCTTATGATTGGCTCAGAGACTTCCAGAAAGTGTCAAATAAGTCAAAGACCAATTGTGAAAATGATATTAAGCCACAGTTGTTTGAATTCTAGCATGGGCCCAAATGAAAACGCAAATTTTTCAGGTCTCTAGTTAGAGATGATGATTTACACGGGAACACTTGACTGTTTGCTGGATTCCAACACACGTTCAGCTTACCAGAAGATCACTGGCTTTCGTTTGTATGTGGAGCTGTTGCCCTATTTGACAGAGCCTATAAGAATCCCGATATTGTAATATTTGATGCCTGTTATTGGTCTGCAGACAGCTACGTTGTGCCAGGCGTACAATTCTCCAGTCAAACACGTTGCAGGAAACTACAGTGTTTTCAAGGGTATGTTGGCTCAAAACATTTTCGCGATATACCATCATCTCTAGGTATTGTTAATGGCACTTATGGACTCCTTATTTTCGTCATACGATTTCCACACAGACTTGTTTCAATGCCTTACATAAACATCTGCAGCTCTGCTCCATTGTTATTGTGAGCGCGTATTTTGTGGGAAAACGATTCTCATGTGACCGTACAAATCTGAATAAGCTTAGTACGATAATATACGTCTATGATTTCAAATACAACGTTGAGACACGTGGGAGTTAAAACACGCAATCAATGAACATGAAACAGAGCTATACAGATGTGCACGTAAGACACGGAAACCAACTGGTGCAGAAATATTTCCACCAAAGATAGAGGTCCCAATACATAGCATGTATGTACTTGTCAATCGTACCTAGAGACCTGAAAAGTTCGCGTTTTCATTTGGGCCCATACTGGAATTCAAACAACTGTCATTTTATATAATTTTCGCAATGGGTAGAGGTACGTAAATTTCGCAGATACATTCCAGGTCAGGTTGAACGCCAATTATGTATACTTCATTGTCTGTAACTTGCTGGCGGCTGTTACGTAACGCATTTGACTACTGCAAGCCAGTAGTAAATAAGGAAATAATGCGAAGTGTTATCGCTTGCTACCTGCTTGTACGGTTATAAGCCAATAAATTATCGATTGTGGCCAGTGCGTGTATAGGACTGACAAGTCTAGGCTGCTGCAAGATGAATCCGCGAAATTGACGCACCTCTAGCAATGGGCCTTTGACTTATTTGACAATCATAACATTATAATTAATACAAACGTATATCACTTAGTCAGCAAGCAGCTAATGAGAATCTGTTGTCGGCTTCAGTTCACATATATTCTTGCAGGCTAGCCTACGTGCCAATGAACCCGTGAATTTATCAGGTCTCTAATCATACCGTATTTTCCAACCAGAAAACTGTTGCTCTCATACTTAGGATTGATTTTACTAAACATAATTGTGCACATCTGCAGATGTATTTCATGGTTACTAGTAGAATGTCGTTGCGTGGAGGCATCTCTCATTTAACTCCGACAACCAGAGAAAGGTACTGCGGTACCACATGTCTAGATTGTGAGTAGATGCCCCGGACGTTGAGAGTTAAAAACATCCAATCATTGACCGTGAGGCAGAGTTACAGGTGTGCATACATTGCATTGAAACAATTTCGATTCGAAATTACTTTCACTATACTGTATACAGTCTAAGATTGCAGCAGAAATAAACACTGTCACAGGTCAGCTCTCGGTCATTGGTTGGCAGTGTCGTTGCGGCAGGGAGTAAGGTCCTACTCTAAATTGCTGTGTTTTAGTCCAGGATAGGGGATTTTATCGTTCAGTTGCTTTTTTTTAATCCTCTTTAATACAATATCACTCTGAGTGCATGTATATACTATATGTGCATGGAATAGATTAACTACGACTTACGCGACGACGCCAACGTCCGTCGTGATTCCATTTCCTCCACAGCAAGGCGCGATTCCGTTTCTCCACTTGTCGCCAGTCGATAGCTCGCGAAACACGCGGAGGTGGTGCGACGGTTTGTTGCACAGCCAATGCCGTTCAAGCGCGCGAACAGGCGGAGTGACACAAGCTGCAATCTTGGAGTGGATAGAGCATAAAAATCAGTGGCTCTACTTGTGGATAGAGGCATGCAAATTTTGCGTTATTATTTGGTGAAAGTCAAGACTTCATTGGGCTATAATCACCCGAACACACACTGTAACGTTTTTGGCTCCGGGCCTTTGTATTTTTGTGTGGTCACATTACAGGACAGTTGGCATTTGACAGTTGACCTTATGTCATTGGTTAAAGAAGTCCTTCAGGCACACCACACACGATGTCAGCCAACAGCGGGAGTTTGATGAACACCCAGTAACTTGGAGTTAGTCTGATGCCATATGATAACACGAAATTTGTGTATCTGTTAAGTGAGTGAGAGATTTTGGCCAGCGCTTAACATCGAGGTCCTCAGCGCTGGGGGGTGACACGAAGTGAGTGTGGAGCAGCGCCGGAATGAATGAGCTGGGGAAACGGGAGATCCTGGAGAAAACCCGCCGACCAGCGGCATCTTCCGGCACGATTCCCACATGCGAAAATCCGGGGACCGACCCACAGTGAATCGAGCCCGGATCGCCTTGGTGGGAGGCGAGAGGTCTGACCCCTCGGCCACAGCGGCCCCGCGTGTCTGTTAACTATGGATGATAGTGGTGTATGGTGGTGGTGTTCCAAGGCATGCAATATAAGCTCTGGCTATGCCCTTTGAGCACGTGGACGTAATGTATTATATCCAATAAACATGTGTTGTGTATACCGAGGTATATTACTGTACAATACTTGACTCGCCTCTTGTACGCTACTGGAAGAAGAGTGTACCAACTCTTACAAGTCTAATGGTCTCACAGACAACTCAGTGTTGAGTATAGTCTTTGTTTAGCACCGCAAGCGATGGAACACTACCACGATACGCCACTGATGGACGAGTTTGACAAGGAATAATTTCTGCCACTAGACGCGCTGGAGTCGATAAGGGATCTAATGAAATGGGATACGCTACTAAAATGAAAGTTAACAAGGCCGGATACACTCTAAATATGAATCAGTGTAATTTTCACAGTTTCAATAAGTTGCAAGATTTTTCATTAGCGAGTCTGTTGTTTCGTCAATGCTCAATGATAAAAAAGTGAAGAAACAACACATTGGGTAGCATACTGAATTAGTAAGTAGACTATTTAATCGGTACATATTCGACTATTTGTCTGTAATTTGTAAACTGCAGTTTAAATTAGCAACAAAATTGTAATTTCAATAATTTTACATGAATTTAACCTATGTGCAATAAACAATGTAACACCATTTTAAAAGCACTCTTCCTTTTTAATTTTTGTTTGCTCATTTGTTAAAGTGAATGATGTGTTTTGATAACTTACACTTAAATGCACAGTACTATTTACAGTAATCCTGCATATAGTGATACGTAGTATTGTTCGGCTGTTGTGGGTAAATAGGTTTTGGAATATACAGGTTCGCTTTGTTGCTCTGTTTGAAGTTATGCTGCTTTTGAAATTCACACTTTTTTTTTTTTATATAAATAGTAAGTTTATTACTAAGAAACGGTGTACAAAATTAACACACATAACCAGTAGACCAAAAACGATAAGTTATTTTTATAGCAATCTTGTTATTTAAGGGTTCTCGATGGATGCGTGGTTAAGAGTATTATTAGCCCACTGTGCCGGATGTCTTGGGGTCGAATTCCGTTGGTGTTTTTTATTTTATTTATTTTATTTTTTATTTTGGTGCGTGTTTTATTGAGCTTATGCTATAATTAAAAACGCAGAACTGCATTTAATAAATAGTAAAAAAATTTTACCACTTGGTAAACATTTTTTGTTACTTTTTCATTCATAGATTCAATATGGGAGTAAATTTCGCTGATGCAGTCTGTAGTTTCCCACTAATTCCCGATGGAGCAGTTTCAACACGTTGGATCTGCGTAAAATCACTGGATAACTATGAGTGTAGATAGAAAAGTCACTTGTTCTAAAAATTATATGTAACTAATTCCATAGTCAGGGTGCGGATATTTTTCAACTTTGTAAACGTCTGCTATAGACGTTGTAATTTTTTTGGATATTTTGTTCGTTCATTCGCATGCTGTATACAGCTGGCGGGCCGCCATTTAAACACATTCTGCACCAATGACGTAGCCAGAGGAGAGGAATGGGGGGTTCATTGGGTCCAGGCTAGGGACCCGTGATTTTCGCGAAAAGAATTTTGCCGTACTTTGTTTCAGTGACTCACGTGCACATCTGCAGTTCTGCTTCATAATCAGTGATTGGGCGTCTTAGCTCTGACGTGTCTGGGTGTTTTACTGGCAAATCACAGACTTGTGAAGTTGTAGTAACGATATTGTGATTACCGAAGTCAAATGAGAGACTTCGCTTCACAAATACACGCTGCCAATAACCATGAAGCATAACTGCAGATGTGCACGTAAGTCACTGAAACAAACTGGGGCAAAATTCTTTTCGCGAAAATCAGGGGTCCCTAGTCTGGACTTACCCCTTACGTTACGGAAACTATTAAGCAACACCATTTTATACCTTTAAAATCCTCATTTCCCCAGGGGAGGACCTCCGGACCCCTCTCCCTACACTTTATTGGCAGATCGGTGTTGCTCTACAACATTCTCAGGTTCGAGACCCAGGAAACACAGATCCTGGTTACAGTCCCGTCTGAACTTGAATCAGTGAAAAATGAACAACATCGGTGCAAATTTCAGTTGTTTCTGTTAAAATAGAGCAACTGAAGTTACTGAAACCACGCTGGCTTTTTCAGTGACTAAATTATACTGATTTGTAAGTAATTTCCATATGTTCTCAGTGGTTCCATCTCCCTGTTAACTAACTGATTTTTAGTGAATTGTACACGTTCGTCAGTCAGAAACAGACCATAAACTGGAATTTCAGTGGTTAACACTTCACTGATTATAACCACTGATTCGGATTTATAGTGTGCTGTCAACTGTAGATGGCGACACTACATTTTCCACCTTATATCAGCGATATAAGTGAGGTGGAGCAGCGGTAAAACACTCGCCTCTCATTTGGGAGGACCCGGGTTTAATACCCGGCTCCGGCCATCCTGAGTTCGGTTTTCCAAGGTTTCCCGAAATAGCTCCAGGCGGATACTGGGATGTTTCCTCAGGCCCTGGTCTGGCCGACTCTTTCACAATTTCCCCTTCACCCTTGTCCCTTTACCAATGCCTCGTGCTATTCGAGGACACGTAAAAAATAAAATACAAATTAATTATAAAGTAGTCCTCTACCAAACTAACAACAATGATCTTTCTAATCTCCCGTATGGTAATCAACCTTGGTCATAATAAGCCACCCACCTCTGGAAGAGCAGTTACTGTGCAGAGCTATACCGGACAACAGCAAGGTAGTGATTGTTTTGGCAACTGACGACTGTCAACATAACATTATACTCCGTCCCGATAATTTTTTCAAATGTAATTTCATATGTTTCTTTTAAAAAATAGGCCTATTTCAATTTTCACTTTTTCGTATCACAGTTAGTCCCAAAATTTAGAGTTTGTCGATACTTAAACATTATTATTATATTTTTTATTAACTCCTTTCTCTATTATTTTGATTGTCAAACTATTATAAACAATACAGGTTTAAAGGTGCCTAACCGTATTATTGAAACCTTAAATCTTTTTTTCGCATTATCAAAAAATAAAAACCTAATTAACAGATGTATATTCCGTTTTAATAATATTCGTGAATTTGATGATTTTAAGGATAGAGAAATTGTATCCTGGGACTTTAAATAAGGTGGATTAAGTATGTCTCAGTTCTGTCTGTTTTATTTGTAAATGTTTTGCTGCGTGTTGTCCTCTTAGTGTGTTGTACTTGTCTAGTCCTTTGTTTTGTATGTCTGTATTCATTTGTATGTCCTTTGTTAATTGTTTAACCAGTGTGTCTGTATGTGTTTTCTGTATTTGTATCTGTCATTTGTTTAGTGTCATCCTGTTATTGGTCACAAGACTGTCGGATGGCACTTTAAACATAATAAATAAAGATAAATAAATATTTATTATTAAGTATATGTAATCAATTAATACTCCAAACAACGCAAAGGAAATGAAAAATTCGCGAATCTAATGACCTGCAGGCTAGAATCTTTTATACTATGTACATTCAAGCCTTATCTACTGGTTTATTGTTTGCTGTTCCAGTCAGCTAATGGACAGATGGCCAGGGCTTACGTGTATACATAACAACACATTCTAACATGCATGTCAATGAACATGGAACATTTTACTTTACGTACAAAACTGTTATATGTTGGTCAACCAAAACTACATCATCGAATTCTAAGACTCTTGTATTATTAAACCATTTTGGTTTACATTTGATAGTTATAAAATTATAACACTTGACATTTGTAAATATATGATAGGTTAATGTATAGAGATGATGGTTTATCGCGGGAAAACTTGAATGTTTGCTAGGTTTCAACACACGTTCACCTTACCAAACGATTACTAGCTATTGTTTGTACGCAGGGCCAGGTTTATGCATCTCGGCGCCCTAGGCCATAGCCGTCTTTAGTAGAAGGCCGCGGCCTTAGATCTGGCAACCCTGTCAGGAAGGGTCATTTTAACACTTATTTTGTCTCGCTAACGGCAATGGCTTCCTCTGATTCGCCGGTACGGATGGCACAATAACGAATCAGGTAGAGTAATCGTCTTTGGAGAGCTAAAAGAAGTGTTAAAATGACCCTTTCTGACAGTGTTGCCAGATCTAAGGCCGCGGCCTTCTACTAAAGACGGCTCTGCCTAGGCCCGTGAGTCTCAGCGCCCCCCGCAGTTTCTCTTTTACATCCTTTCTTACCAACTCGCACCCTTTTCCCCATTTCCAACACCACATTACTTAAAATAACTATGATCTGTCCTCTTGCATTGTATAATAACAATAATAGTAATGACAAAGTAATTAGTTTAACTCTAATGCAGTTATTTTAAAACTACTGTAAACCATATATCGGATAATATTAATAGAGAGAGCATTAGTCCACAGCGTGAAAATTGAAGCCATTAAATTTTATTACTGGTCGCCATAGTGGCACTCTTAAAAACAATGATGGAAACTTCCTCAGTAAAAGTGCGCCCCTGTGAAAGTTGCGCCCTAGGCCGGGGCCTAATGGGCCTAGTGGTAAATCCGGCCCTGTTTGTACGTGAATCTGTTATCCTATATGACAGAGCCAGTAAGAATCTCGCTGTTGTAATAGTTGATGCCACTTATTGGTCTGCAGACAGCTACGTTGCGTTAGATGTACATCACTGAATCATAAGTGTTGCAATTAACTACAATGTTTTCAAGGGTATGTTGTCACAAAAAATTTTCGCGATATACCTTCATGTCTACTAATGTACCATATAGGCTATATCGTTTAATGCTATTAATTCGATGATTATGGTTGATTAATTTAAAATGTCAATAATTTGAGCTTCAACCTATTTATGTTCGAACATTCAGCCGCCTAGTTAGTGTTAGTAAAAGTTGTTTGGGATAAATTGTGCACATCTGTGTGTGTTTTGTGTGAGAGGGGGGGGGAGAGGGGGTAAAGTGTGTTGGAACTGTGGTGTTTGAAGTTGCGACAAAAACGACACATCACTTATTGCCACAACATCAAGATATTTGAAAATCCTGCCTTTTACCACTCTGGTTCCCACCCGGAAGCTCTGTGGCCCACGAACTTCCCCAAATCATAAGTAGGCGAGTATATGTGATTACACGGTGGAGTTGGCCATGTTAACTCTTTCGTACATGTCACGGAGTAGCTAGGTATACAGACGCGAAAATGAGAAAGTACCAATCCAAGAGTCAATCTTGAGGGATCTTCGTACTGAACAATTAACTTTTAAAGTCGTAAGTCTTACGTTTTGGTTTACTTCGCGATGCAAGTAGTACTTACTGAAATTGTGCATGTAGTATTAACGTAATTGTACTGTTCAGTACGAAATATAAATAGTGCTGGTGATATTTGAAGAAAATAATTATGCAACATGTTGTATGAATGTATAACGCTCACATCTGTACCTCTGTTTCGTGGCTATTGGCAGAGTGTATTTGTACATAGTCGTCGTTTATTTGACTGTACCAATGAGAATAAGGTTGCTGTGACATCACACGTCTGTGATTTGCGGGTCTGTGATTTGCTGGTAGATCCTCTAGACGTCGACAGTTAAAAACAGCCAATCGCTGATCATGAAACACAGCTAAAGAAGAGGTATAGGCGGTTCGGGATAAAGTGAGCACTCAAAAAAGCCCTGCTAAAGTTCTATGTCCAACCAATTCGTATATTTCCGTACGTAACGGCTAACGACGGGAAATGTCTAACCTCTCTGGACACGTCACTTAATGTTTGCGCGTGTAAGAAAAATGTTGTGGTCTGTATGAATCGATAAAGTTTGATTTTAAAAAGGTGTATTAATTGTATAAAATACAATTACTTCGATTTCGGTTGATTTAACTTTCCGTATTGTTGTATATAAATAGGAAACACGCGGTACTATATTGCGTAATTTCGCTGCCAACCATACAAGCAGTAAGGCAACTAGAGTCAATGTTGAATTATATGCAGTAACGACTAGTGATATTTTTCAAAGGTTGGATTTTTAGTGCTCACTTTATTCCGAACGATCCTATATAGAAACCAAGCTGGTGCAACATTTTTTTCCCGCGAAAATTAGGTGTCCCTACATATTGTTAACGTCTGAATAACATCAGTCACAATATAACATCATAAGTATTGTACACACACGGGGGAAAGTACATCTAAGGTACGTAAGAAAAGTTGTCTTACACTGCACCAAGTGCAAGCGATCGCTTTGAGAACTGTTAAAATTTACTGAGGTTATATGAAACAGAATATATCACTAGAGACAGGAAATTTCGCGAAAAGATTTTTGCAGCACTTTGTTTCAGTGTCTCACGGGCGCACCTGCGTATCTGTTTTGTGGTCAGTGATTGGATGCCTTAACACCCATCGTTTTGAGCTTAACCCCGAAAATCACAGACGTGATGTGTGGCATTTATCCGTGTACTGATTGGCACAGTCAAATGAATAACGACGCTGCACAAAACACTCTGCCAATAACCATGAAGCTGAGCTGCAGAAGTGCGCGTAAGGCACTGAAACAAAGTGGGGCAAAAATCTTTTCAACAAAAATTCCCGTCCCTATATAAATCACTTTAGGAGCCAGGTCGATCTCTTGGAGAGGTTTGTATGAAATATCTCCTTTCATTTCCGCTTTGTGTCCGCCACTTAAGGCGGCCGCCTGTCTGCCTTGTAAACAGCGTTGCAACGTTCAAAAAAACTTTTTCAACCTGTTATATAATTTGCTTAAAACTTTTCACCAAGTGTCAGTCAGGCGAGTGTTCTACGGTACCACTGCACGCCGTTTCAGTGCCTTGCGGTAGAGGCGATACCGCACCAGATGAGCAGGTCAACATCGCCCTTGGCGTCCTGCCTCAATCACACAAACACACGGTTAGTAGGCGGGCGCCTTAAGGGCATTCAAGTGTGTTAAAATCATAATTATATATTTTTACGAAATATTGTCAGTTTTATAGACGATACGGTACGATAACGGTGTGTCAAAGTCAAAATTGGCATGTTCTGTTGCCATGCAAATAGTGAAAACCAATTGACTTACGTAAGTGAAATACTTCACAGCGAAATAACATATGACAGGCTACGTAATAAAGCATTTTTAAAAAATTCCATTAACTATTTTTGTATTTTAAAAAATTGCTGAATTTTCAACTTTTTCCCTGTATTTTTGCGATTTTTTAAAAAATTCAAAATATTACGTTATGGTCATTTAAATCCTTTATTGCATAGCTAATGGGATGTATCACAGTGATTTTATTTGTTTGTGTAGGTCAGTTGGCTTTCACTATTTGCATGGCAGCGTAACAAGCAAATATTGACTTTGTCGCACCGTTATGAGAAAACTATGCGAGCTAAAATTGTTTCGTAATAGTAAAATGTACTCACAAGTATCGTCTACAAAACTAGCAATATTTCATAAAAATATAAAATTATGATTTTATCGCACTTGAATATCCTTAAGGGCGCCGCCTACCACGCTCTTCAAATGCGTTGCAGTGCATTCGTAAATAGGTTTTTACGTAACTACTGTGTTCTAGATAAAATAAAACACACTTTGTAAAAGTACTAAATTTCATTGTTAGAGATGATGATATAGCGCGAAAATATTTTGTACCAACATACCCTTGAAAACACTGTAGTTTCTTGTGACATATATGATTCTGTGAAACACGTCTGACACAACGTAGCTGTCTGCAGACAATATCGGAATTCTTATTGTCTCAGTCAAATAGGGTAACAGCTGCAAGTACAAGTGAAAGCCAGTAATCTTGTGGTAAGCTGAACGTGTGTTGTAATATAGCAAATAGTCAAGTTTTCCCGCGATAAACCATTATTATAGACCCCGGAAAATCGCGAAAATGTTTAAAAGAGTCTCCAATAAACTGTATTATATTAACCGTGAAACGTGTGAACAGTTTTGAGGTAAATCACACATGTTGTGTGTCCAAGCTGTGCAGTTCTAACTGGGCCTGTTGTAGAGAGAAAAAATTCTACAAATAAACGATAGCTAGAGACACTGGTAAATCGCGGGAAAAGTTTATTGTTTGCTAGGCTCCAACATACTATGTATAACACTGAAGGTTTTGCACCTATATTGGCCATAGTTTATACGAAGTACCGTGTCCCTCTTCAACAGACACAATTAGAACTGAACCGTTGTAACACAGAACGTATGTGGTTCGCCAAAAAACTGTTCGCACGTGTCACGATTGAGATTACTACAGTTTATTGGAGACTATGTTAAATATTTTCGCGATTTTCCAGTGTCTCTAACGATAGCCAATGTTGATACGAAACGTTCAGTGTTATATACAGTATGTTGGAGTCTAGCAAAAACTCAACTATCCCCGCAATTTTTGCGGGTCTCTAACCATTATCGTAACCTTGGAATTATGTACGATGAAAATTTATCATGGACCAAACAGACGTCATATTGTTTACAAACCGGTTACTTTCTGCTAAAGCACTTACATAAACACAAACGGATGTTAACGGAACAGGTAAAGATTAAGTTATGCGATTTATTAGTACGTGCCCCATTTAATTATTGCGCAGGTTTACGTGTTACCATCGACCAGTCTCAAAAGAATAGAATCCAAAAGCTGCAGCATCACTGTTTGCGATACATATTTAACCCAAAAAAACGGGATCACATTAGCAATGCATTAAAAACTACCAAATGGCTTACAATGCATAACAGAAGTAAATTGCACTTCATTACACAACTTAAAAGGATAATTATTTACCAAAGCCCTAGTTATTTACACACCAGGCTCGTCATCCGATCCACAATACATGCCTACAGCACACGAAACAAAAATAATGTCCAAATTCCTAGGCATGCAAACACTGTCTTCAAAAACTCCTTCGACTATCTCGCGAGTCACTACTGGAGCGAGCTGCCAGAGTCTCTGAAGAAGACGAAATCTGTAAATTTTTTTAAAGAAAAATTGCTATGCAAAGTTGTTGGCGGAACAAAACAGCAAATAGTTTCACTATAGAAATAATTAGAACAAAGACAAATTAGTTATTTGTTAATTGAACTTTACGTTAGATTATAGTACACAAATTTGTTATGTTGAAATTAGAATTATTATAGTGCAAGTGATAGTATTGGCACTTTTTCTAAAAATTCTTATGTGCCTGTCAAAAATTTA
Source organism: Medauroidea extradentata (assembly GCA_003012365.1). Classification (NCBI taxonomy): domain Eukaryota; kingdom Metazoa; phylum Arthropoda; class Insecta; order Phasmatodea; family Phasmatidae; genus Medauroidea; species Medauroidea extradentata. Next base: position 31,461 of record PNEQ01085546.1, on the reverse strand, counting down.
TTTTTTTTTGCGCATTGCTTTAATTTTTTTACTAATTCTTTTTAAGTGTACTTCTTTATGTACTAATGTGTACTTATGCATAAGGTTAAACACTTCAGGTTGTAAACCGGCCTAGAGCTGAATCTTGTGTATAAATAAATAAAATATTACGCTCATTAAAAACACTATTTTAAGCCCCTCCAACATAGGTAAACACTGCCTTCTCAGACTGCCGTACTTCAAAATGTACAGACTGGATGTACACGGTTCTTAGATATAAACGTGCGCTGAAATTTGCAACAGACTTTCCACCAATAAAATTACATGGTCACTGCTTAAAACACCATAGTAAAATGTAACGGCGTGAATCTCCCACGCTAACTCAGTGCTTGGCTCGTTGTGGCGCTGCGGCAATTAATGCGCGCTTCAAGGGCGTATAGCTGCTTCACTTGAAGCGTGCTCTGTCGGTTACAGACTTTACGAGGCTGTCTGATTGGTCAGTGGGTACCGTGAAAGAGTCGATATATTGGTCGAACCTTCTGCTGTCTCGTACGGCTTCAGTCCGCCGCACACCGACCTGTGCTAAGTTTGACATCTGCAGTCCTACTTCATGGTCTGTGATTGGATGTTTTAACTCCCATGTTTTTTAAGGCAAAAAGTTTCCTATTTACGCTGTTTTTGAGAGTTTGATTGTTTAGTTCCTGAAAGGAAGCAGTAGACGTAAAATAGTTTCACAGAAATATTGGCAACTGTTTTTACTATATAACCTAAATTTTTTTCAAGAATAATTTTCTATACTTCTGGCTAGTTATCGACTTAATTAAATTTTCTTAAAGTTAATAACTAGCCAATATTATAAATATTAACTTATGCTCAGAAAATATAATGTTACAGTACAAACATTTCCAACGTTTGTATGTGACGATTTAGCGATATCTGCACCCTTTTAGGAATAAAAAATAAATAAAACTTAACTAAAATAGCGTAAATAGGGACCCGTGGCTTTAAGACTCTTTGTTTCTACTGGTTTTGCAACTTATTTTTTTTTTTTTTTTTTTTTAGTTTAAACGAGAGCAGACATCAAAAATATGTTTGGCAGTTTTCTTTAAAGTGTTTTTGTCGTGTTAGCTAAAAATTTTTAAAAACAAGAAACTTTACAGTTTCGGCTAAAAAGTTAGTTAATCAGAATTCCGTTAATTACACATGATCAAAAACCAAGGAATTTACTGCCTTGAAAAATCAGCCAACATGGAGAAGACGATTTTAAGGCCTTGTAATGTTTTTTTGTTGCTACCAAATACTCATATAAAATTTTCGCTCCACAGTTTTGATGCTTATATGTAGGGACCCTGATTTTCGCGAAAATAATTTTTTCCCAGTTTGTTTCAGTGCCTTGTGTGCATTTCTGCAGTTAGGCTTCAAGGTTATTGGCAGCGTATCTTTGTAAACAGTCGTATTTCATTTGACTGAGCCAATCACATTAAGGTGACTGCAGAACAACACGTCAGTGAATTGCCGGTAGAACAACAAGACTTGTGAGAGTCGAAACTTCCAGTCGCTAACCATGAAGATGAACGGCAGATGTGTACGTAAGGCATCGAAATAAACTTGGGAAAAATTGTTTTCGCGAAAATCAGGGGTCCCTACTGATATGCTATACAGTAATTTGTAGCTGAATTTTTTTTGTAGAAATGTATTGAACGGTTTTTTTTTAGATTTCCTCACCCAAAGTACCACGTTTTTTTTTTGTGAAAGTAAGCAAAAATTAAGCAAAATATTTTTTTGCTGACGAATTGTTCATTATTTCTAAAACCGCATCCACAGGATTGTCCATCGTGTGACTGCACATTGACTCAAATGTTTTCAGAACTTTTTGTTAAAAAATATTTGAGTTACTGTCACCAGTCTGAAAAAAACTCAGGAACAAACCCTTAAACAAAACTGCCGGACAGATTTTTTGATATCTGCTCTCGTTTATGCGTAAAAGTCACTAAAAAAAAAGTAGAAACAAGTTAGCATGGTCCTAATATTTTACTGCAAAACACAGATGTGTGTAATTGCATCGACCTGGTTCTGATTGGTACGGTCAAATGAGAAACTTTTGTCCACAGACACTCTGCCAATAGCAATGAAGGTGAAATGCAGATGTGCACTTAACGCGCTGAAACAAGTTGATGCAGAAATTTTTTCCTCGAAAATCAAGCGTTCCTACACATTTCCTCTCCAACGTGTATAGGTGGTTGCATAAAGCGAGCACTTTTAAGTATATTTCGTCTAGAATAATTATTTTAAAAATGTCATTTATTGTGACCGAAGACGTTAAGGACGTCCTAGTGTGGAAAAATCTTAATTTTATATCTGTATGAAATAGTGTTAGTTTTGCAGTCATTATTTGGAAGTACATTTTCCTCTTACAAAAAAAATATTAGCTCAACCAGTGTTCCCAAAATGACCCTTCAAAGTCAAAATGTGTAAGTTTTTCGTTCTTATAAGCTGAAATAACTAATAAACACAATTAAATTTTAAAAAATTAATTTACTTGTCACCAGCTACTGCTTGACACGTTTTAAAATCCATTACAAAATATTTCTGTATTTAAAAAAAATTCTAAAATTTGAATTGGTTGCCACTTCTCTAGATTTTTTAAAAATACGAACATTTTTTTTATTATGAATTTTAAAACATGTCAATCAGTGGCACGTGACATGTAGTTTCAGTGCGAATTTTTTGATTTCATTATGTTTGTTGGTTTTTGCGGCTTACAAGCAAAAAATGCAAATTTTTACTTTCAAGTGCCATTGAGGGGAAATTGGTTGAGCTAATTTTTTTCGTAAGAGGAAAATGTACTCCCAAGTAAACTCTATAAAACTAATAACATCTATACAAATATACAATTATGATTTTCTCCTCTAGGACACTCTTAAGGCCTCGCTCTTTAGTTTAGCAATGGTTTCGAAAAAAAAAAAACTTTTAATGCAAACTTATATAACTATCGAAAACATTCTGGCAGTTTTAACACTTATATATCATAGTACGTATCTGAATTTTCCTGTTGCAATACACCAAACAGATTTTTATATTTTTGCCCCTGAAATAACAAGTATTTTGTTGTCGAAATAAGCCAGAATGAAGCAAAACATTTTTTTTAGAAAACGGTACATTATTAAAAAAAAACGCTGTGGCAAAATTGTGTATCGTATGACTGTACACAGTCTCAAATTTTTTCAAAGCATTTGGGTAAAAAATATTCGAGTTACTTGCAATTTTGTTTGAAATAAATAAAAGATAACGGCCTTAACTCACGCTGAAGAGTTCTATAAAATGTATTTTATATATTTCTCTTACATGGACGCCCTTAACTTTCAGAGTACGGTACAATATGAACAATATAATAGTTACTTAGGCTTCTTTGTTTATATTAAAAAGTGGCGGGAAAATAGAAATTATCTGAAAGGAGAAGGGTAACAAAGGTTTCAGAAAAGTGCTCACTTCATCCCAAATCACCTGCAGTAGAAAGAATCTTAGATGGCGCAGAAGGGGGAATGTCGCGGACCGGCTGCAGGATGTCCACGTGACTTGCCGGTGCTGGTGCTGGTCCAGTGCCGGTCCAGTGCCGGTCCGATGGTTGGCGGGGCGAAAGTAGGGCCTCTCGCGTCCTTGGAAGCAGTTCGCTCGCCGCCGCTGCTCCGGGGTGAAAGGTAACAAGTCGACATCCGTTACCGCTGTGACGTCACCGCTGTACCATCCAGCCTGCCGCGTCCTTGGACGTCCTCCATGTCTTCCGACTAGGCTTTCACCCGCGCGCTCTGCCCTGGCTGACGTCACCACACGTGGGCAGCTCGCTCGCACTTATCTCCCCACCTCAAGATCCCTCCACAACTCCTGCACAAAAATATAGCCATATATATATTCATTCTTGATTAGTTTGTGCAATGATCTCTGATACTGTTATTATTATATAGTCTTATTAACTAGTATGTGCAATGTGCTTTGACAAGAAGAAGACTCTACTCTAATTGCCAATCTATATGCAAGTCGCTTGTGATATGGCTGGTGCGATTCCTTTGCTATTGTTGATGTAAGCTACCTATTGTATAATCCGCAAAAAGTAATTTACTTTTATTGTACAGTCTCAAAAAAATTTTTAAAAAAATGAGCTTTCAGCTCTCTGGGACATTTCTGCAAAAAAAATAGGGACACCCTATTTTCGCATAAACATTTACGCACCAGCGGGTTTCACTGTCGTATGCGCACATCTGCAGCTGTGCTTTATGGTCAGTGATTGGTTGTTTGTAACTCTCAACGTCTAGGGGATCTACCCGCTAATACAGACGTGTACTGTCGCAATAACCTTATTCTCATTGGCTAAACTACTTTATTCACAAATACACTCCGCCAATAGCCACGATGCATAGGTACAGATGTGATCGTTATGCATTGATAGAACATGTTGCATGAATCTTTTCATAAAAAATCACCAGCTCTAGTCATGGATATCGCCAAAGTTCAAAAGCGTCGCTGGTTTGACTACGCCAATCAGAATAAGGTTCCTGAGACGCAATACGTCTGTGATTGGCTGGTAGAACCCCAAGAAACTGAGAATTAGAAACATCCCATCATTGGCCAAGAAACAGAACGGCATATATGCGCATAAGGCATTGAAACTCGTTAGTGCTAAATCTTTTTCGTCAAAACTCAGTGATTCTAGTGATGTTTAAAAACATGTATATTTCTGTGACTTTTTAAACGTATGTTTAAGAATAACGCTCTATTATCATCCAGTATTATTTTTTAAATTCAGAAAATTGGCGTTTTTTTCACTTCCGATTCGTTAAGCTTTTAAATATACAATAAATTCTGTTCATTTTTTATTCGTAGCCTGTGTCACAATTCTTCGGTATGAATTATTTCATTTCGGTAAGATAGTTTATTTTAATGCATAAATCCGTTTTATCCGATTTTGGACTTTGACTTGCCATCATACAAAACTATAAAAAAAATAATTACAGTAAAAATAACAGCAATGTATGTCTACAAAATGTACTATATCTCGTCTAGTTCAAATATAAAAAATTATTTAAACAAATATAATTCTCATTGAACAGTCCCCTTAAAGGCGGCAGCCTACCTCGTAATTGTGGCGTGAGCAAGGACAGATGTTTACATGTTATAACACACTCGTTTGGGCTCAGTCACTTTTCAAGATATCACTTTCGGACGAAAAACGTTTCTGCAGTGGGAAGAACAAAATATTGCTGCACGGAAAAAAAATTTCACAAGAAAGCAACAACTTCATAAAAGGTCCTGCTTTTCCTACAACTAGTTTTCAAGATTGTCGGCATCAGGGGCGTCATTTAGAGCCGCAGGGCCGGAGGGAAAGGGGGGCGGGGAGCAAATGCTCCTCCCTGATTTTTTAATGAGAAGTGTATAAAAATTTTTGTGTATTTTATGACTCATAATTAAAGATGGTGACATTTTGCTAATTAGTTGACCTGCATGTTAAATTCAAATATCCTATGCATACTCAAGTCCTGTCTATTCATTCATTGTCTGCTGTTCCACTGAGTAGCAGATTCGAACATGCAGGTCGTTGAATTCGCGAAATTTCATCATCTCTTTTCATAATCATCTTCATAGTGTAATTATGCTCAGTACTCTTGGCTGCATTATAGTTGTTGCTTATTGCTGTGAATGTTCTTTTTGTGTAATGCAGATTTCTAACTTCTCAGTATTAAAAACAAGTGTGATAAATATTTACTGATCGATTATAAAATCAATATGTGTGGAAATAGATAATTAGTGAAAAGTTATTAATTATGCACGAAAAAGGATTTAGTAAACAACATGAAAATCCCTAATAGCATTCTCCCAAATGCAACAATGTTACTTCCGCATAAAAAACTCTTGTATTTACCCCCTCCCCTTTTCAAGAAAAACTTGAAATGACGCCCTAAGTCGGCATAATTTCAGTACGTTGTTAGTCTATGTCGTTGTGTTGTGACATTTATTTTTCGTTACATAAGTTGTCCGTCGAAGGAGGAAATCTTCGGCAATCTTCGGATTAGGTATTCGTTTTCCTTACCGCAGTTACGAGGCGAACACCTCAACAATGAAAGAGTCATGCAGATAGCCGACTATTACTTCGAAGTTTATAGACTAAAAAAGCAACACGTATGTTTTACAACCGTTGGAAATGCGTATGATGCAACGGCGTAAATAGACGTCCGAGATGTTGGCATGTTAATACGTTACAAGGAAAAATGATGTCCTCACTCAGATGTATTTTCGTCTGTTGTGTTCTCTTCACTGCCTACATTACTATTGGCGCAACATGGTTAAGTTCAAACTTTCAGAAACATAGCTGTTCCAAAAACGGCATTGAAAACATTACATTTAGTTGTACATAACTATTTAAGACAAAACAACAAACTGTAATTATTTAAGATACTTTTTTGTATCATTTGTAAAATGTGGAGTCATGGATGGTTTAAATTGAATGGGTGAGATGAAGACGGTAAACATTCCACTTCCGCCAACTTCCCGGGGAAAAAAGTTCTACAACTAAACTATACGTTGAATGCGAAAACATACAATAAGACACTGACTTGTTAGCATTTAAGGAAATCGAATATTAATCTGAAAAAAGCATAATGCCTTTTATGTACACAAAGTTATACGCATTCGAATTTGAACAGTTTTCATTTTTGAATTCAATAATATGAGGGTATTTTGTAGTTCGACAAACTATAATTTACAGACGTGTTTATAAGAATAACATGTTCTATCCCGTCATACCTCACTATACTGATGATACCCAACGTTACTGTTGTACGCTCACAACAATGTAGACTACATGAACAAAACAACTCTCGTGTTGAATAGCCACGCTGAGGTTAAAAAGGGAAAGTTTTCCATTTACAGCTTATTTAAAAACACAAAGTCATATTGCGGTGTTAGGAATCATGGACTCTTTTCTTTCTTTATCTAAGTTGATGGAGGGGTCGCGGTGGCCGAATGTTAATACGATTCGCTTCCCAACAAGGCGATCCGGCTTCGATTCCCGACGGAGTTCGTCCCTGGTTTTCGCATATGTAGGGCCACGATTTTGTCGCGAAAAGATTTTTGCCCCACTTTGTTTCAGTGTCTCTCGTGCACATCGGCAGCTCTGCTTCATGGTTATTGGCAGCGTGTCTTTGTTCAGACACGTTTCTGATTTGACTGGACCAATCAGAATAAGATTATTGTGGCTCCTTACGTCTGTAATTTGCCAAGGCAAGTGAGAGTAAAATTATTCAATTACGGGCGATGTAGCAGACCTGTAGACGTGCACATGACGCATCGAAACCAAATGTTGCAAAAATCTTTTCACCATAAAATCGTGGCTCTACGCATATGTAAATCGTGCCGGACGATGCCGCCGGCCGGGAAAATTTTCTCGGGGATCTCCCGTTTTCTCCGGCGATGCTCCATACTCACATCATGTCACCCCTCACTAGCGCTAAAGATATTGGGCGCTGACCAAATTGTCTCACTCACTCTCACTTAACCGATGATGCTAAATATAAATAACAAGTTGGCTATCTCAGTTTATTTTTGTTCTTTGCCACCCAATTACAGTGCGGCACATACACGATGCCATGCCGAGGTTTTGACTTGCGAAACCAAACCACTGATACATCTTTTGATAAGCTGAACGTACGTTGAAATCCATCAAACAGTCAAATTTTCTCGCGAGTGATCTAGGGACATGCAAAATTCGCGTAATTTTCTGACAGCTGACTAGACTCCAAGTGACTATAGGCTCGTTCGACGTCTCCCGCTGGCCGATATTGTCGTGACTTGCAGCGGAGAATGCTTACACGGTAGAGAGGCCAATCTCTGTAAAGACGTAACACACGTAAATGAGAACACGTCAAAGTTCGCGGCCAATTGGATCGTTGATTATGCTCTGTTGTGTATAGGAAAGTGAAGTTTAGTCTGCTACCAAATTATAACGCGAATTTTGCATGTCTCTAGTGATAAGTAGAGATGATGGTTTATCGCGGGAAAACTTGACTATCTGCTAGACTTCAACATACGCTCAGCTTATGAAAAGATAACTGGCTTTCGCTTGTACGTGGAGCTGTTGCCCCAATTTGACTAAGCCAATAAGAATCCTGCTATTGTAATATTTCATGCCTGTTATTGGTCTGCATAAAGCTATGGTGTGTCAGTGGTTTCAAGGCTATGTTGGTGCAAAAAATTTTCGCGATATACCATCATCTCTAGTAATAAGAAATAATTAGGGACAAGAAAATTTCGCGAATTCAATGGCCTGCAGGCTAGAATCCATTGTACTATGCATACTCAAGCCCCGTCTATTCGTTCATTGACAGATTGTTCCACTTAGCAGCAGCTAATGGACAAATGGTCGGGGCTTGAGTATGCATAGGTTAGTTGATTCTAACATGCAGGTCACTGCATTCGCGGAATTTTCCTATCCCTAGACATAATACATAGTTTATGTAGTTTTTGCATTATACGTGATTACTTTGCAATCCGAAACTAACTGGACAGAACTAACACTTAGGTTTACGGCAGTGTAATTATACAAAAATAAAGCTAATATTTTTAAGAAGTAGGAAATTATTTATTATTTTAAAACGTCGTAAATGGGACACATTATCGGCCAGTAAAATCTCCCCTCTTTTTTCCTCGCTCTCCCTCTCTCCCCCCCGCCACCCCCCCCTCTCTCTCTCTCTCTCTCTCTCTCTGTTACTGGCAATGGAAAGTGAAATCAGCCATGGTTAGTGTTATAATAGACCACTTTTTATTCCTAGAAATATCTCCTTTCCCTTGTTAGATACCATTCTCGCCATCATACTTCAAGATCATACTACTACTTCCGTTTCATTCAGTAAGCTAAATACATTTTTAACTCCTTTACGAAGTTTAACAGGCTATTTCCAAGACAAAACGTACGTTTTCAGGAATATTTCTTTAACTCTGCTAGTTACATCGCTTCCCACACTTTGTGGCTTTCGTTTGCTGAAGATATATGTCGTGTTGAACTATTCGGTATTTGTAATCTGTAATTGATGTGACTTAATTTAGTATGATAAAATTATATTATAATTGGTTGTTAAGTATAAGTTTTTAATACGTGGCGTAACTTGCTAAATAGGAAATATTTAAAGCCGGCATCTGTAGCGTAGTCGGTCTACGGTGCGAGAGATCCTGGGTTCGAATCCTAGATTGGGCATGGCTGTTGTATTGTCCCTTCATTTCACTTCCTCCTCATCGGCTCTTAATACCGCGTTGTTGAAGCCCCGTAAAGCCGTCTCACCTCACGAAATATTCGACAGCTATCCAAGTGAACCATATTAACCAAATTAATAATTACTGAACTGGCAACAGAAATTTCGGAATTATGCTGATAAACCTAAAATGATCTGTCTATTCCTTTATTTATAATCGAAGCTGAGAATTATCTACCCCCGTTAACAGTTAGTGGACGCTAGCTTTTTTTTTTACGTTCGAGGCACGTAAACGGCGATGGCTGTAAGTTGAATATAACACTTTCTTCGAAAACCTCATCGCCTCTAGGCGCGGATAACTAGTGTTCAACGAGACTTCAAGCGATGACCCTGTTATTTTATTTGTGGAAAGTATGAGGTAAAGTCTTTTGTATATTTCTATGATTTGGTTTTCCGATAACGGTTGATATTTTCTCAGCTACAGCAACGTGAAAAAGTAATTTTTTATCACTTTTGAGGAGCTTGGAAATCATGTTTTTAATTAGCGGACGGCTTGTTTAAATCATAGGGACAGAGTTTGAAGTGTGTCTTCTTTTCGTAGATAAACGCGTTGGAAACATTTTTGGCAGTTATACAAAAAAACTTTCCGTGCCACGTTACAGCACGTCTCACACGCAAATTCCACTAACTCTTAATGTCACTGCGCTATCATCGCTATGATATTAAGTGTTCGTCACCCACAGCTGAACGACATTCACAGCGATATGCCATATATCATATGCAGTGGCGGCTCGTGGGTTGTTGCCAGGTGGGGCTGCAGATAGTCGGAACTGTACACTCTTGATGAACGCGCCGTAGACCAAGGACCATGAAATATTTGCCGGCTACTAGATGTGTTGTGACCAGTCAGTAGTAAGGGGCACCCGCACATCAGCGTGTCAGTGGCTGTAGAGTCAACCAGCGCACAACCCTGTACAGCTCTTGGCAACTGCAGCCCTACCTGGCAACAGCCCACGAGCCGCCACTGATCACATGACATTTTTAAAATTTTCTTATTCGAAGGAGACTTAGGACACCACCTAACAGTAGTTCCATGCAACCAAACGATAACTAGATACGTGTAAATTTCGCTTTGTTATCAGACAGCAGACTGGAATGCAAGTTACTGAGTGCACTAATGACTTCTTGTGTTGGCTGGCAGTTTGTTTGGCACATTTGAAGGACTCTCTCAACCAATGATATAATGTATCTGTAAAATACCCTGTAGCCTGTAAAGTGGGCATACAAAGATACAAAGTTCAAACACAATAACTAGACATAACGATTAATCGCGGGAAAACGTAACTGTTTGCTGGATTTCAACGTACGTTCAACTTACTATAAGATTACTGTCTTTTCCGTGTACGTGAATATATTACCCTATACGACTGAGCCAATGAGATTCCTGGTATTGCAACATTTGGTACCTGTTATTGATCTGAAGACAGAAAGTTAACTACAGCGTTTTCAAGGGTATGTTGGAACAACAAAATTTTCTAGATATATCATCATCTCTAACAATAACGTCCCACAGTCTGTTCGGGTGAGTATATGCCAATTCATTCTAGACTGTCGCGCAAATGATGACACGAAATTTACACGTCTCTAAAATAACTGTTTCCATAGCAGGGACATGAAATTTTCGCGAAAAGATTTTTACCCCGGTTTGTTTCAATAACTTATCTGCACATTTACAGTTCTGATTGATAGAGACACTGGACAATCGCAGGAATAGTTGACAGTTTCCTAGGCTCCAACATACTGTATATAACACTGAATGTTTTGTATCAACATTGGCTATGGTTTATTTGTAGAATTGTTTCTCTCTACAACAGGCGCAGTTAGAACTGTACAGCTTGGACACACAGCGTGTGTGGTTTGTTCAAAAACTGTTCACACGTGTCACGGTTAATGTAATACACTTTATTGGGAACTCTCTTAAAATTTTTCGCGATTTTCCAGTGTCTGTACTGATTGTGATTGATAGTCAGTGATGGACGTTTTAACTTTAATGTATGTTGGGATTCCACCCGCAAACCACAAACGTGCGGAGTTGCAAGAACCTTATTATAATTGGCTCAGTCAAGTGAGAGACATCACTTCACACAGGCACGCTGCCAATAACCATGAAGCAGAAATGTAGGTGTGTACGTAAGACACTGAAACAAACTGGGGTAAAATTATTTTCGCGAAAAACAGGGGTCCGTATTATTAGGGCCCGGTAGTTTTCGCGAAAAGATTTATGCCCCACTTTGTTTTAGTGTCTTACGTGTACACCTGCAGCTCAACTTCATTCTTTTTGACAGAGTGTTTTTGTGTAGAGTTATTATTCATTTGACTGTGCCAATCAGAACACGGATAACTGTGACACAACACGTCTGTGATTTGCGGGTTTAACCTCCAGACGTTGTATGTTCAGGCATCCAATCACTGACCACAAAGCAGAGATGCAGGTGCGCACGTAAGGCACTGAAACAAAGTGCTGCAAAAATCTTTTCGCGGAAACTACCGGGCCCTAGTTATTGGCTGTGTTTATTTGTGCAGAGTCGTGCTTCATTTGACTATACCAATCAGAACAAATTTAACAGCGACACCACACGTCTGTGATTTGTGGGTGTAGCCCTCAGACGTTGCGAGCTAAAAACAACCAATCACTAACCACGAAGAACAGCTGCAGTTGTGCACGTAAGGCACTGAAATAAAGTGGGGCAAATATCTTGTCGCGAAAGCTTCCTGCCCCTAACTATTGATGAGTGAGCGGGACTGGATTTATGCATCAAGGCCTACAAGGTCCGTGAGTCTTAGCGCCCCCGCAGCCAACTGTTTCAATCCTTTCTAACTTATTCACATCTCTTGTGACGTTTTCAACACATTACTTAATATTACTCTGTTATGCCTTTTCGCCAGTGGCGGCTCAAGGGTGGTCGGCAGGTAGGGCACAAGTTGCCGAGAACTGTACACTGGTGTGAACGTGCCTCCCTATATCAATGACCATGAGTAGAGATGATGGTTTATCGCGGGAAAACTTGACTATTTGCTAGGCTTCAACGTACGTCCAGCTTATGAAAAGATGACTGGCTTTCGCTTGTACGTGGAGCTGTTGTCCTATTTGACTGAGCCAATAATAATCCCGCTGTTGTAATATTCAGTGTATGTTATTGGTCTGCAGACATCCACGTTATGTCAGTGTTTTCAAGGCTATGTTCACACAAAAAATTTTCGCGATATACCATCATCTCTAACCATGAGATATGTACTGGATACCTATTGTGTTGTGAGCAGTCAGTAATAAGCGGCACCTATATACCAGCGTGTCAGTGGCTATAGAGTCAACTAGCGCACAACACTATACACAGTTCTCTGTAACTTGTGCTCTGCCTGGCTACAACCTTCTAGCCGCCACAGCTTCTCGCTATGTTAATAACAATAATAGTAACGACATACTAAATATTTAGCTTCAAGTCATATTATCAGTAAAGATGATGGTTTATCGCGGGAAAACCGGACTGTTTGCTGGATTTTAATACTCGTTCAGCTTATTAGATTATGACAGGTGATCGAGGGGTCAGACCTCTCACCTCCCACCTAGGCGATCCGGGTTCGATTCCCGGCGGGGTCGGTCCCTGGATTTTTGCATGTGGGAATTGTGCCGGACGATGCCGTTGGTCGGCGGGTTTTCTCGGGGATCTCCCGTTTCCCCCGCCCATTCATTCCGGCGCCGCTCCACACTCGCCTCATGTCACCCCTCACCAGCGTTGAAGACCTCGCTGTTAAGCGCTGACCAAAATCTCTCACTCACTCACTCATTACTGGCTTTCCCTTGTACGTGGAGCTGTTGCCCTATTTGACTGTAATATTTTATACCTGTTACTGGTCTGCAGACAGCTACGTTGCGTCAGAAGTATATCACCGATTCATATATGTCGCAAGAAACTACAGCGTTTTCAAGGTTACTTTGGTACAAAATATTTTCGCGATACACCGTCATCTATAATCATTAGAGTCCGGAAAAATTCGCGGGATCACTGGCTTGTAGGTGGTAGGGCTAGGAATATTTCGCGAGTTCAACAACCAACATGCTAGAATCCATTATCCTGTGTATATCGAAGCCATACCATTTGTCTATTACCTGCTATTCATTAATACAGCGGACAACGAACGAATAGACGGGGCTTGAGTATGCATAGGACATTGGATTCTAGCATGCAGGTCATTAAACTCGCGAATTTTTCCTAGTCCTACCTGTAGGTTAGCCTCAACAATCTCTTGTGTTTTCAAGCAAACAGAAACTGTTCATTGGCTGCTCTCCAAAATAGTGCTACTACATGATTGCTTCCTTAACATTGACTGATCGTTCTTACAGATGACTGGATTTGTTTGTATGGACATACTCCATTGCGAAATAAATGACTGTCACAAGAAAACTAAAAGTAAAAATAAGACAAGAAAACATAAATAAGCAGAATATGCTTTAGTCATCAGGATACATACACAACATATAATTCCAAAACTGGGATCTGGTCAGATTCCAGTTTTGGAATTTCATGTTGTGTATGTATCCTGATGACTAAAGCATATTCTGCTTATTTATGTTTTCTTGTCTTATTTTTACTTTTAGTTTTCTTGTGACAGTCATTTATTTCGCAATGGAGTATGTCCATACAAACAAATCCAGTCATGCACTCCCATTGCACAGTTCTTTCAAAGATCGTTCTCACAGATGTTGAAATCTTGCTTGTGCCCAAAAGAAAATTCTGATTTTTCTGGTCACTACTAATCATCAGTAGCTGAAACATTCTTCTGTTTGAGGAACATTTTGATTTGGCTACAAAATAAATATCGTTTGGTGAGTTACCCGAGGGACAGGGTATCGTGACTCGGATCCGGGCTTACTACTGGGCGCTCGTAGGCATCGGCCATAGCCGTCTTTAGTACAAGGCCGCGGCCTTAGATCTGGCAACCCTGACAGGAAGGGTCATTTTAACATATATTTTGTATCGCCAAAGGCAGCGACTTCCCCTGATTCGCTGGTGTGTAGGGTAGAATAACGAATCAGGTACAGCCATTACCTTTGAAGAGCTAAAATAAGTGTTAAAATGACCCATGTGTTCAGGGTTGGCAGATCTAAGGCCGCGGCCTTCTACTAAAGATGGCTATGCATCGGCTCACCCTGAAGGATGATTTGGAACGGGGCCCTACAATATAAGGGCGGGGTGAACAGGAGATCCCCGAGAAAACCAACTGACCTGAGGCATTGTCCGGCATGATTCCCGCAGCAAGAAATCCGAGGACCGACCCCGCTGGGAATCGAACCCGGATCGCCTTGTTGGAAGGCGAGTGCTCCGACCATTCTGACTATTGCTCCAACCACTGCCCTGTTTCGGCAACTGGGAAAGTCACAGTGCAATTTAAAAATTTTTAAAGCGTCATGAAGGCAAAAATTTTCTGGACAGAAAATCTAGCAGGGCCGTTAAAAATTGTTCAGTTCGCCGTGAAGAGGCAGTGTGGCCTATACGGTGTTTCTTCAGGTGGTTGAATTCCTTCACACGCCGAGTGAACATCGGGCGAAAGCGAGCAGCAAGCTCTCAGACGTCCTTGGCGACACGGACCCCGCAGCTTTTCATTCACTGAATAACATGGAATCGCTTTCTAACCACGAAGCCGTGACGCACCACCACATAGATTTGGATTTAATTTTTTGGCAGAAGGATTACTAGGGGCACATGTTTATCACGGGAATAGTTGACATTTTGCCAGGCTTCAAGTATAACATGCCCATATATGAGGTTCTTCTTTCGTTATTGGCGTGTCGCCCTCTCACTGGGCCAGTGGTAACTCTGGTGCAGCGATACTGAATATTTGTGAGTCGTATTGACCACAAGCTAAATTTATAACGTCTGTAAGTTGGTGTAATTTTTGCAATTGACTCTAACTTATTTCACTCCTCCTGAAGAGCGATCAGTCAATACTAAGGAAGCAACATAATGCAGGTCCAATCATGTAGTAGCATTGTTTTGGAAGCAGCCAATGAACAGCTTCAGTATGCTTGAAAACGCAAAGAGAACGTCGAAGCTAATCTACAGGTCACTGAACCCGCAGATTTTTCCGGACTCTAGTGATTCGTAGGGATCCCCGATATTCGCGAAAATAATTTTATACCAACGTGTTTCAGTGACTTACGTGCACATCTGCAGCTCCGCTTCATAATCAGTGATTGGACGTCTTAGCTCTGACATGTCTCGGGGATTTACTGACAAATCATAAACTTGTGACGTTGTAGTAACGTTATTGTGATTGGCGAAGTCAAATGAGAGACATCGCTTCACAAAGACATGCTGCCAATAACCATGAAATAGAACTGCAGATGTGTGCGTGAGTCACTGAAACAAAGTGGGGCAAAATTCTTTTTGCGAAAATCAATGGTCTCTATTAATACTGGTGAACTTCGCCGCTTATTGGCTGGCCGAGGTTGTTGATACCAGCCCCGTGTATGTTTGGTTCCTGCATGTTTCGACAGGTTTCTTCTTGGTCTGGCTACCGGCTAGCATAGGCTGTTCAATATAAACTGAACACTCAGGAGAACTTATAATTAATTAAAAATATGTTTTATTGGGCCAATAGATGTTAACTTTTGAGAGTGTTGAAACGTTGACCGCGGTTTTTAGACACATGGAAGTTTTCATATTAAGAATACTCAAGATGGCTGTAAAATGGCCGAAAGAAAACTTTATGCTGTGCTCACTTTATGGTGGACGGCCTATAATGCTGTCGCCTTACGGTGATTGGCGGTAGGCGTTTCCGCCATCTTGCTGGCCAGGGAAGCCGTATTGCTTGCGTGTGTGGCTGAGTTCGCCGTCTTACCGACTGTTTCACTTCTGTATTCCTAATTATTCTGTGGCCCGGTTAGGTCGCACCGCTCGAACCGCTATTGTGCAGGCCCATAGCCATCTTTAGTAGAAGGCCGCGGCCTTAGATCTGGCAACCCTGGCAGGAAGGGTCATTTCAACACTTCTTTGTCTTGCCAAAGGCAGTGGCTTCCCCTGATTCGCCGGTATGTAGAGCAGAATAACGAATCAGGTACAGCCATTGCCTTTAGAGAGCTAAAAGAAGTGTTAAAATGACCCTTCCTGCCAGGGTTGCAAGATCTAAGGCCGCGGCCTTACTAAAGATGGCTATGGCAGGCCGTGCGCGTGTGTGACTAGAAAGAGACCTGTGCTTGACTTGAAGTGGGCAAGCCTGGTGATTTCAATCCTTCTGCATTCTGTCCCTCCTCACTGTTTTGCAGAATCGTCTTCACTTTCAACCGGGGAAGGAAACCTCCCCCACCAATTTCAATACGCCAAAATACCAGCTGAATCTCTCAAATGTATTCCAATACAAATACTGTATATATTGTTTTCTTAAATGTTTGCTCATTTGTTTGTGTTGATTACACGACTTTGTGTGTTGATTACACGACTTTGTGATTTACTTGAAAATATAGCTCGTAACTTTAGGTTGTAAGGTAGATACTAATAATTCACAACTGATTCAGAAAGTCGAAATATCATATCATACGGGTGTTGACAAAAAGAGAAAGCACTTTTAAAAGCGTCGTCTACCTGCGAGTCAGAGGCTCAAAAGTGTCGGAGACGTAAGGACGACCTTGAAACCCGCATTAAATGCCGCAACGCCTCGAGCCAAGCTCTGAACTAGCGTGCAAGCTTCCCGCCGAACCGTTTTAACTACTGTATAGGACTATTAGCGGTGACCATACAATTTTATTGGTGGAAAGTCTATAGCAAAGTTCAGTGCACATCGCAATCTGAGTTTAAAATATATCAGGTTAGTATATTTTGAAGTACGGCAGTCTGAAAAGGCCGTTTTTAGCCATGTTGGAGGGCTTAGTAACAGTGATTTTAATGAGCATAGTGTCTTAATATTGAGGTTCCGACCTTGTCTGAAGAGTGTTTTATTTTCGTACGTTGGCACAACGGGCACACGTGTAGTTGTTCCGTGGAAAAAATCCTGTTTACGAACACAGTGCAGTTCATTTGAAGCGTGAGGTAGGCGGCTGTCTTAAAACCCTTGTTATTTTTTTCCTTTCAGCCAGTCTGTATAATTCCCTATCCTGTTGACATGAACTTAGAAGAGTAAGTAATAAACAACAACATACAACACATACACATAAATTAACCTGTGATGTCACAGTCAAATATGATTTTTCTTATTTTATCTTTCAAAAGTATTGCTTTTAATTATACATATATTATGACCTTCGTCTGCTAGTTAAGCAAGATACTGTCTCCAAGCCGGATACATCTCGGCTGCTGTGTGCACTACAGGACGAAGCTTACTAAGAAAGATGCCGGATCGGAGATGGGATGAGTCACGTTCGACCTCTGACTTGACCCAATTCGTGAGCACCGAGTGAAGCTTCAAAATACTGAGACAACAGGCCTTTCGGGAAATCGACGAATCTAACTCTTAGTCTATAAATAGACACCAGATTATTTTCCTGCTTAGTAAGGTACAGTGATTGGCTAGAGCGCTCGCCTCACAAAACTATTGATTCGGGTTCGATTTACGGCGGAGTCGGTCGGTTGAAATTAGGCGTATTTTCGCGATTGAATCGATCATAGGCTGGTTAAATGATGTTGCAACGGAACATTTACGTTTACAAGCAAGCGTAAAAATGAACATTTGCTACCGAAGTTGCACGAGTCAGACAGGAATTTCAAAATTGCTTTATTACTTTATTTTTGTCACAGATATAAATGAAACTTAAGATATATTAACCTCTATGGGAGCAGAACACTATGTAGGCATATATACACACAGACAGAAACACACCCGCATGTGTATTGTATATATATATATATATATGAAAACGGAACCATAATTTTTATGCTGGAAGAAACATTTGACAACAGAAATACACATGCGTGCTATCTCTTAAGTATTCTTTGATCTATCATAGACGTTTTTAAATATTAAAAAATAATTGTTCTTATGCTAACCTGGGAATAGCGTGCTACAACGTGAACATCTTTACGTAGATGCCATAAAGTGTAAATACAGGCATGCCTATGCATGCACTGAATAAAAAATTCCGTACTTAATATTCCCTGCTAAATTATTTTGTAGTTAACATAAAATAATTTTTGGTGGCCACAATTTCAAAGTAGTGGCAGCAGAGCGTTTTTGTAAAATATTTGGCAGGGTTAATACTAACCAAATATTTTGTAGCTGCCACAAAATACTTTTTTTTTTTTTTTTATTTTTTCGTGAAACAGTGCGCGCCATAGTCCATTTCTGTGTAGTCGCGAAATCCCCGCAAGTAGAATAAGAGGTGATATTGCATTACACACGTCGGTCAGCGGTACTCTTACCACTCCTGGTTCACACACACACAAACACACCCATTTTCACCATTTTCGGCTTCGAGGAAGTCTAGATGATTGGAGGACAAAATATAAGAATACACACGTCTAACGTTCTTTGAATGCTGTTCGTGAGCAGACATCACTTATGTGCAATTTAATTAGCAGTTTTCGATTGATGATTTTTTATTTATTTGGTTTATTTTTGGGAAAGAGGGTAGGCGTCTGCCAGTGCATGTTTTAAGGAACTATCCTTGCATTCGCCTGGAGTGGTTTCGGAAAACCCTGGAAAACCAAAATCAGGATGTCCGGAGCCGGGCATCGAACCCGGGACCTTCCGAATGCAAGACGAGTGTTTTACCACTACTACACACGCTCAGACTATAACCAAGGGCAGAGGGAAAAACTGGCATAGACACCGTATAAATCCTCTCGACAAAACGGTGTGTAACCAATCAGCCATACTGAATTTTTAGTTTTTTTTTTATTTTGAGAAGAAAAATGTTAACTGTGACTGTACCGTATTTTTATTTTTCACAGTACAGACATAGTGATTGAGCTGGTAATATATGATTAGGTAGAAATCGGTCCGGCAAATTATGTATATAAAATACATTTATTAATTCTCTTATATAAAAATTATATGTTAACAGCTAAAGCGCAATTATTTGTTTGTAGTGCAAGGTACACAGAATTTGCTGTCTAATCGCTTATTTAACATCTTTTCTTGTCAGAATTTAAAAAAAAGTATTCAATTATGGAGCCTTAAGGGGGCCGTGTATCGCGCGCGTAACATGCGTTTGAATGTGTTCGTTAGCAGGTTTTTTTAAACGAAACTATTCCACATGCTCGCATTGTACCAACGTACGAAAATAACTAACACTTCGAACAAGGTCGGAATGTTAACGTTAAGACGCAATGCTTAGGGGCCCCTAATTTTCACGAAAATAATTTTGCCCCACTTTGTTTCAGTGACTTACATGCACGCCAGTTTTGCGCGCTGTGAATAGAGGAGATATACTTCCCATCGGCGTGGTACTCTGGCCTTTATCACTCCGCTGTTCTCGCGCGTTAGACGCGGAAATCTGGAACCTGTGTGTACTCCTCTTAAAAATACATCTCAACTGGAGCTTCAATGCAATAAGAAAACAACTCAAAATATGTTATTTTGAGATGATTGCAGTTGTACATACATACTGTCAATTTTTTTGATAATTACGGTATAATATTAAAAATATAACTAAATATGTTGATATTGCACTGGAATACAACTTCTGCTCTTCATCCTCATACAATATACACAGCAGAAATGTAAAGTCTTGCAATAATCATTACCGTTATTTGGCAAATATACTAAAAAATTATTTGAATTTTGCAACTTTTTGCAACGCCTTCCTTATTATGTTGGTAATGCATTATGTAGAGAAAATTGTACTCTGTTTAGCCACATACATACACTGTAAAAAATCTTCCTAAAATGTTTAGAAAGTAATTAACCTAAACACAGTGTGGGACAGTTGTCATACTTCCGCCTTGTAAATATGCAATCTTTTACATTTGTTACAATACAAGTCTGGTAACTTCAGTATACATTTGACTGTTTTATAAAAATTTTTAGGAATGCTACCATGGATGTCTGGGAATAAATTCTACTATATCTACACTCATAGTGCGCCTATACCCACGTGTGGCAAATTTACTAACTAATTTTTAGAACGAACTCAAAAATGTTGGTTTTTTTAGTTATGTTGGTATTGTATTCGGGGTGGGATTTGTTGCCGTATAGGTGCCCTACCGTCTAGAGGAAGAGTCTACAGAGATGTGAGAAGGAGTGGGGGTGGTAGGGAGGTAGGGGGTGCAACTATTAGAAGGCAGTGTAGCGTGAGCAGAGAAGGCGGGTCGTGCAGGGCGTGACTGTTGACGTCACGGCCAGCTGATCAGCGCGCCACAGAGGTAATAACACTGGCCCACTTCTCCTGGCAGCGGCAGACGTTATCTAACCTGCCGCCACAGAACACGTAACCACACAGAGGCCAAGTGGCGCGGCTGAGTATCTGCAAGTAGGTTATGTTTACTCTGTACGTCGAGTGCTACAAGTGCAGAGGATAATGTTAGTCCTTCGAACTGCCTAACGGCGGCTGCTGAACATATCTCATGCGTTCGATGCCTAGAAGTGCGGAAGCGATAAGGACGAATCGACACGTGCATCACACTTCCCCCTGTTCCCTATGCGCAAGTTTCTGAACTGGCGTGAAGTTTTCTCGCTGACAACTCGCCCCTATTAGACACTCTGTTGTAACCCTTTCATTTTATTCCGGAATATTAAGGATGGGAAGTGTTAGACAATTTTATTGTATTTTCAATTTTTGAGCCATAACATTTACTCAAACTGTATTATCAAAATTTTCTTTTCGGCAAAGCATAGGATATATTCCCGGTAAACTGCTTGGCATAAGTAATATCGGAATCATTCATTTGCCATGCATAATCATTGCAAAAGAATTATAGGTTAACTTTCAAGAATTCTCTTGCAGTAATTCTTCATGGCGAAATCAATAAAAATTCCGTTATTATTCATGCTAAGCAGTTTACCAAGAGTATATCCTATGCTTCGTAGAAGAGAACATTTTGATAATACAATTTAAATAAACGTTATGGCTAAAAAATTGAAAAAACAATAAAATTGTCCAACACTATCCCTTAAAAGTAAATGTGTATTGTACACGCCTATACATACCTTAGAAAAGATTCTGCGCTAAGGTATTCACACCCCCAAAGAAAATCCACAAAACCACCCGTTTTCGCCATTTTCGACAGCGTAAAAATTAACATTGGAGATACATGGAGAACTTCATTTGGATATACGTGTGTGTAACTTTTTTTTAATACTATTCCTAAGCAGACCTCACTTAACGCACGCTGACAGTTATTTAATAATCTTGTAACGGCCGGATATGTGCACTCCGCTCGGTGGCCCGGGCAACTGGTCACCTTGGCATAGCATGACGTAGGTAACAAAACTTCATAATTTTATATTTGCATGGCATAGTATTCATTTTATAAACGTTGCTTATGACTACATTCTACATTTTCCACTTGTAACAATTATTTAACTCTCGTAGTTTTCTCACAGTGACAGGACACGGATGAAATTAGCAAGTTACGGGAACATTAGAATAACAAAACCAAGTGTCCTCGAATGAAATAATGTACACTGAAATGAAATATTATGGGCACTATGCTACAATATTTAAATACACAAAATGAAATTCTTTTGTACTTAAAAAATCTGAAAATGATGGCAATTTACTTCATTTATGGAAATTTTTAAAAGACATAAGTACTTTGTTGTGTTTG
The DNA here is from genome assembly GCA_003012365.1 of Medauroidea extradentata. NCBI lineage: Eukaryota > Metazoa > Arthropoda > Insecta > Phasmatodea > Phasmatidae > Medauroidea > Medauroidea extradentata. The sequence continues at coordinate 9,488 of PNEQ01085546.1, read as the reverse complement.
TTTTATATTTTAGCATATTGCCCATAATATCTGCATTTCAGTGTAAGTTATTTCATTCGGCTAAGTCACTTGATTTTTGTTATTAATATGTTCCCGTAACTTGCAAATTCTGACGTTGACGTGCCGCTATGGAAAAACTATGAGAGCTAAAAAATTTTTAAAAGTGCAAAATGTAGTCACAAGTAACATCTATAAAACGAATACTTATGTCCTGCAAATATAAAATTATGCATTTTCGCCGCGCGAACAGCCTTAATCCTTGAAAGACCTCAATAGGCAGCCCGCAGTGCGGTTTCTACTGGCCCGTCATTAAATTGTCCGAATTCAAGAAATTTTTTTTCATTCAAAGGAAATTCATTAAATGATAGTTCAGACAGTTGAATGATTTGTTTTTGTATGTCAAATTGTAATGAAGTTCATTTAAATAATTTAATGTTAGGCATTGAATGTTTTTTTTTTCTTTTGGCACCCAATAATGTAAGGTAATTGTAAAATGAGCGCAAGTGGTCTGAAGAGGTAAATTTAATTGAGAAGACATGTCCTAGAAACCAAATTACAATGCACATCATAACTGTCAGAAAAGTGCATTTCGTTCATATAGGACTGTATGAGAAGGGATAATTTCCACTGCTAGTTGGGCTGGTGTAGGTCAAAAGTCAAATTTACACAGGCTCGTACAGAGAGAACTTCGCGTGCAGAACTGGACAGTGGGGGTGAATAACTGGATATTGCTGTAGGACGAAGTTCTCTCCGTAAGCGCAACCCATTGCCAACACCAGACATACGCGCCACGACTGACTTGTCTTGTCATTTCCGTGCGGCCCATGGTTACCTTGGCTATATGTACGTAGATGCAGGAAGTTGTCGCACATGAGCAGCTTTACTTCGTGGTTATTGGCAGCGTATCTTTTATCAGACGCCTCTCTAACTTGGCTGCACCAATCAGAATTAGCTTATGGGTAGAGCCAACGATTTTTGGTGATAAAGAATTTTGCAACCGTTTCTTTCAATGCCTTATGTGCAGGGACTGGAAAATTTCGCGAATTCATTTCAGGGTAAGATAGAATTGGAAAGCTTGTTAATGCGTGTTGCTTTGCGATTTGGTGATGAATTATTAGAGACGCCCTGGAGGGCTTTAGAACAAATAACAGATCAATAGCAAAGCGAGAGCCCAATAACAGTTAGCCCAGTTCATATGTGATTGAGACCGCAGCCAACAAAAAAAAAACGAAGTGACTTGATAATACAAAGGACCATGAATTCTAGCCAAAAGGTCTTTGAACCCGCGCAATTGTCATGTTTCCACTTATGTGCACATCTGCAGCCCTGCTTCATGGTCAGTGATTGGCTGTTATTAACTCTCAGCTTCTAGGGTTCTACCCGTAAATCACAGACGTGTGGTGTCGCAGTAACCTTGTTCCTGTTGGCACAGTAAAATAAGACACGCCTGTACAAAAATTGTAGACGATGGTTTACCGTGGGAAAACTTGACTGTTTGCTGGGTTTCAACGTACGTTCAACTTACCAGAAGATCACTTATACGTGGAGTTGTTACCCTATTTGACTGAGCCAATAATAATCCCGCTATTGTAACATTTGATGCCTGTTATTGGTCTGCAGACAGCTATGTTGTCTCAGACATACATCAGCCAATTATGTATGTTGCAAGAAACTACAGAGTTTCCAAGGATATGTTGGGACAAACTTTCGTGATATACCATAATCTGTAACAATAATGGATTCTGCCAAAGAAAACCCATGAAGCAGAGCTGCAGATGTGCACGTAAGGCATTGAAACAAATTGTTGCAGAATTCTTTTCACCAAATAACGCGGGCTGTACTTATTGTAGCATCATATGTCTGCGATTGACAGCAGAACTCTAAGATAAGGTAGCCCCGTACGCCGACAAGAGAGAGATTTCAAACAAGAGGGCGTGCATAGCGGCAGAGAGGGATTGGGCGGTCATGGCCGCAATTCATGCCATGGCTGTCTCCATAAGTGTACCTATAGCTTATCTTATATAACTTAAGGCCCCGCTCTTTAGTTTTGCAGTGGTTTAGAAAATATTATTTTAACGCAAATTAATACATAAATCAAAAATTCATTCTTACGGTTTGAACATGTATGTATCATCGCCTGTATCTGAATTATACTGTTGCGATACACCAAATGGATTTTTAGATTATTGCCTCTGAAACGTCACATATTTTGTTGTCAAAATAAGCCAAAATGAAGCAAAATATTTTTTTTGCTAGCAAACGGTACATTATTTTAAAAAAACGCTGTGGCAAAATTGTGTATCGTATGACTGTACCCAGTCTCAATTTTTTTCAAAGCATTAGGTTAAAAAATATTTGAGATATTTGCAATTGTTTGAAATAAATGGCCTTAAGAAGAGAGAGCGAAACACCGGCATAGACAGCGTATAAATCTGGTATAAACCCTCTCGAAAGAAAGGAGTGTAATCACTCAGCAGTTACATGCATTAAAGTAAATAGTTACTAGTAATAGTAGGAAAAGTCCACGTTTTTATTAGTGGGTTCGTGAAAAAGTGATTGGGAACTGTCCCTTATTTTTTTATTTCCTTTATGTTTTAGTGGGCGTTGGCTTTAACCAAGACAATGTGGGTGAGCACAGTTCCCGGATGGAGTTGCTGATAGCTTTCAGGGTACTTAATTAACTCTTTATAGACTACTTAAGTTTCCTGGAGATAAAGACATACTGTAGATATGCCAACACTATTGGCCTCCGTGTTACCCACTATACATACAAGTACTGTACAGGTAGCTATTTATTTTTTTTTGCAAATTGGCTTCGAGAAAGCTGCAATTTTAAACTGATGCTTTTAGCACTGAATTATGCACCATGCAATCTTAAATGTTATTCTCCCATCCTACGCATTGTTTGATTGATTTTCCTTGCCTATTTTTCATTCACGACCAAAAATTTCAAAAGTACCACAATGGAATCATAGCTATTGCTCTTAATTTTCAGTAGACGTGTAGGAAGTGAACTAGAAACTCATAATTATGTATATTTTATAAAATTCTACAAAGTTGATCATTTTTGTTAACTTGTATTTCTAAAAAAAAAAAATCGTAATTATGAGTCACTATTTCATTTATTATACATCCACTGAAAGGTAAGATCAATAGCTATGTTTCTTTCCTGTTACTTTCGGAATGTTTGGTTGTGAAACGAAAGTAGGCAAGGTAAACCAATAAATTAACACCTACGAGGGAGACTTGACAACTATATAGCAGGCGCTATGTATCCCGTGCTTGAGCGGTGACCCAACTGTTTTATTTACGGAAAGTGCGTAATAAACACCACTGCGTGCTTCTATATTTTTGTTTTACGATTTTACTTGGTATATTTTACGTGATAGCAGTCTGAAAATGTCGTTTTTAACCATTTTGAGGTGCCCAAAACCATGTTTCTTAGCATGACATCTAGAAAACAAAAATAGGGAAGTACAGTTTTAAATGTATTTTCTTTTTGTAGATATAGGTATCGAACACACGTTTAGTAGTATTTAAGGGGAAACTTTCTCCTAACACTCTGCAACAATGTCTATGCGCCAAATGTATAGGAATCTTAAGGCGGCCGCCTAGCTGGCGCTCGAACTGCGTGAAGTGTATTCGGAGTTAGGTTTTTTCTCAGAGACCAGTAAACATGCGTCCACAATACTTATCTAAGTAAAGAAGACACACGTCAGACTACTTGTGAATGTGACTTTCAAGACACTACGCACATTGGAAGAATTATTTTAAAGCCCTCAAACTTGGCTAAAATCGGCTTTTTCACGAGGTTGTTTCTCTGGATATATGTAACAGATTTGTTAGAAATTAAGGTCTACAAGTACATAGGATTTTGCTACTGTGACACGTTCAATAAAATGATAGGGTCACAGTTTTAAGTCCCACAGTTAAAACTTGTCGGTGGGAACACAGCGCGCGCGTTTACGACTGTGGCCGTAGAGGCGATATCACAATACATGTGCCGGCCTTCGTCGCTCGTAGCGCCTCATCGATTATCACCTCACACAAACATACCCTTCACCAGGCGGCAGCCTTAAAGTCATGCTAACTTGTTTATACTCTTTTTTTCATATACATAATTACATTTTTTAAGCTTGAATAAGAGTAGATATTAAAAATATGTTTGGCAGCTTTGTTTATAATACTTTTTGCCGGGACACATATTATTTTCAAGACAAGAAATTATAGGGTTTCGAATGAAATGTCAATTAATGAGAATTTCATTAATTACATAATTAGCAAATAACCACAGTAATTTTTCCTTGAAAAAAAATCAGCCAACGTGAAGAAAACAATTTTAAACAAAACTTCTAAACATATTTTGATATCCGCTCTCATTTAGGCGTAAAAAATTAATATCGTTAAAAAAAAATGAAAAAGTGGGAACAGGTGAGCTTTGCTCGTTACGAATAACCGTCAGTATTTCTTTGTAGATCCATTTAATTTTATTATTAGGAACGTATTATTGATATAATCGGTATTGGTAGTTATTTAGTGTTTATTATTCGGCGAGAGAAAATTTTATCTTACAATTTAAATTAGCTAAATTATTTCATAGTTATGATGGAATATTTCAAATACAATGCACGCAATGGAAGATAAAGTAATTAGCTACGTCCTATTAAATAGTTTCAGTTAAGTCTTGCCAAATTTTTAATCAATACAGGATTAAGAAATATTCACTATAATAAGAGACACGGACTCTTAAGAGTGAGTGATAGTCACCATCTTCAATTTTTGTATTTCGTGTCATAACTTTTCTTCTGCTAAATTCATGGAATTTTTACTTAACCACAGAGTAGAATACATATTGATAGAATTTTGACACCGTAAATATATTTTTGTCGTTACTGTTGTCACAGATCGAATAGCAGTTACAAAAATTCTTATTTCTTTTTCAACTGCAAATCGATCCTTAACAACAGTAACCGAAAATAAAGATTTACGGTGTCTAAAATGCTACCAATATGTATTATATTCCGTAGTAGGGTTAAAGTTACAAAATGTTACCCAGAAGAAAAGGTATGACACAACATACAAAATCCTAGATGGTTATTGGCAGAGCCCACGATTTTTAGTGGAAATTTGTTTTGTTAAAACGACGCTCCGATGAAAAAAAAATATATATATATAAAGTTCTAAGCACCTTATTCTATTAATACATATAACAACCCTACGTGAAGGTTAACTTTCTCTTGCAGACTAAATTCGATTGCGGAAGTTTAAGTAGGAAATCGGAATTCACTGAACTACTATAGAAATAAAGCAATTTAAAAACACTTTTCAAATGTTTCATAATAAATTTATATTATATTGTTCTACTATGCAAATAATATTTTTCGAGGTTTATTGCTAGGGCTTAATCTTTCGTTTGAAACGTGAATTATTAAAATCGTAGAATTACGTCTCGCGATATCATTTTAGGAACTTGAAGTGGTATTTTCATGTACTGCTGGTTGCGGAGTGTCCGGGATTCCAGCTATACGTGGTTCGGGATAAAGTGAGCACTCAAAGAAGCCCTTATATTTTCAGCCGAGTCATATATCTCCGCGCATAGCAGCTAACGATGGGACGTGTCTCACCTCTCTGGACACGTCACTTGATGTTTGCGTGTGTGAGATAGTGTGCGCAGTCAATATGAGTCGATACAGTTTAATAATATAAAGTTTTGTTAATTTTAAAAAATACAATTACAGTATACTCCCGATTATCTGTGTGTGGATTATCCAATTTGCGGATTATCCGCGCAAAATATTTGCACTTTAAATACTTAAAAAATTGAACATATATATATTTATTTTTTTAAAAAGATTTTTTATAAATTCATTCTGTGTTTACTCACATAATGTTCCCCCACGTGTTATGCCCGCAACTGTATTTAAAAAGGCTTTAATATTTAAGTTTTTTCAAGCAGGCAAAACAGTTAGTGCCGCGTATGAATGGATTAACGAGAGATATGCACTTTGATAAATTAGATATTCGTATTTTTTTAATTTGTGTTTTTAGGTTATAAGCGCATACCCCATAATCATTAATGCTCATAATTGAGAGTCTACTGTATTTATTTGGTGCCTTTTATTGCAGGTATGAATTTGACCTTTCTTTCTGGATTATCCGTGATTTTGAATTATCTGAGGCATCGGCACCCTCTATAAGCGCGGATAATCGGGAGTTGAATTTATGTCGGTTTTGGCTGATTTTGTTACTCAGTTGATGTATTTCAATAGAAAAACACACGGAACTATATTGCGTAATTTCGCTGCCAACCATACAAGCAGTAAGGTAACTGTTGTTAATGTTGAATTATATGCAGTAACGGCTAGTGATATTTTTCAAAAGTTAAATTTTTAGTGCTCACGTTATCCCGAATGACCTATATGACTATGTTAAGAGGGCAAGCAGCTTACTCGGCGGTCTGTGGCTGTAAAGTCAGAAGTAGTAGTAGTGGTTGTTGTTGGTTGAAGGGGACTGGCAGGAGGTAGGAGGGGGTCACACAGGTCTCCTGACCACCTGGCATTTCAGCGGAGAAAGCGTAGGGCCGCGCCGTGTGACATTCCTCTAGACCTCTGACCTCGACAGCGCGGGGTCCCGCCGCTCCTCACGACAAGCAAAACAAAGACAACCAGCCCTGACGCTTATGAATACTAAACGCAGATCTGCACGGATTTGTCTCGTCTATAGGGATATGCAATTTTCATGCAAATAATTTTGCGCCAGCTTGTTTGTGTACCCCGTGAGCACATCTGCAGCTCTGCTTCATGGTTATTGGAAGCGTATGTTAACTCAATTGACTGCACCAATCAGAACAGAGGGGGGGGGGGAACTCACGGCTTAACTTTTATAATTTTATTTTTTTTATTTTTTTTTTTATTTTTTTTTATTTTTTTTTTATTTTATTGGCATACGTTGTGACTACGTTTTGCAGCAATGAAAATTTTCTACCTTTCATAGTTTTGTATAATGGCATGTCAAAGCCGAAATTTGCATAAACCTGTTTTACTCAAAAAACTAACACCAACTGACTTACAGAAATCAAATATTTCCCAATGAAGAACAGTGTTGCGGAATACGTCTAGACATTAATAAAAAATAGCATTGAATATTTTTTGTAATTTTTTTAATTGCTGGATTAAAAAGAAAAAAAATGTCATCTTTACGTAATTTTTAAGAAATACCAAAAAAAAATTATTCTATGGAATTTTTTTACACATGCCAAGTTGTACTCCGTAACTATTTCCTTCAGTGTGAATTATTTCTTTTCTGTAAGTCAGTTGGTTTTCGTTTCTTGTAAATATAAAGTTTGACTTTTACTTGCCACTATACAAAAACTATAAAATTTTCATTACTGTAAAAAATAGCTACAATGTATGTCTATAAAACAATTAATATCTCGTACAAATATAAAAATTATTAAAATAATAAACATTTTGCGTGAACTCCTTAACGCAACACCAGGCATTTGTGATTTGACTGGTAGAACTTTACAACATCCAATCACTGAGCGTGAAGCAGAGCTGCATGTATGACGTAAGACAGTGAAACAAGTTGGTATCGCTTAAATCTGTGGTACCCAAGTCATCTTGACAGGGCTCCAACTCATACCTAATTTCATCAATTTATTTTACCCTTGGCTTTGCAGTTTTGGTTAGGACGTGGGACTTATTACAAGGGAAAGGGAAATTTTGCGATTTCAATGTTCTGTATGTTAGAATGAATAAATGAGATAGTTTGGTCAGCGGTAAACATCAAGGTCTTCAGCGCTGGTAACGGATGACATAATGTGAGTATGGAGCAGCGCCGGAATGAAGGGGCGGGAGAAACGGGAGATCCCCGAGAAAATCCGCCGACTAGCGGCATTGTCCAGCACGATTCCCACATGCGGAAATCCGGTGACCCACCCCGCCGGGAATCTAACCAGGATGGCCTTGGTGGGAGGCGAGAGGTCTAACCACTCGGCCACGGCGGCCCCTCCTGCATGTTAGAATCCACTATTCTGTGAATACTCAAGTACCATCATTAGAGACCTGAAGAATTACGTGTTTTAATTTCGGCACAAGCTAGAATTCCATAAATTGTAAGTTTGTGTCACTTTCGCAATTGGCCTTTGACTTATTTGACACCTTCTGAATGTCTCTGAACCAATAATGTAAATGTAACTAATACATACATATATCACTCTAACAGCAAGCAGCTAATGAGCATCTGCTGTCTGCTTTAGTTCATAAATATCCTTGCAGGCTAACCTACAGGTCAGTGAACCCGAAAATTTTTCCAGTCTCTACCCATCATTTGTCCTTTAACTGCTACTCAGTAGAACACCAACAATGAACTAATAGACGGGGCTTGAGTACGCGCAATACTCTATTTGAACATGAAGGTCTCTGAAATAGCGAATTTTTCCTTTCCGTGCCTGTTACTACAGACCTGAAAAATTTCTCGTTATTTTCAGACTACAAACTTGACAGCAAGTTGTTGTTCGCTCCCTCGACGTCTTCCGTCAGTATATAATGTTGTAGCTTGCAGCGGGAATCGCATTTGGTAGAGTAAGGTAAGTGGACTTTACGTCTCGTCCAAAGCAAGGTCGTTAGATACGGAGACATACAACTTGGTACAATGACAGGAGCTGGGAGAGGAGTCGGCCATGGCCTTTGTTAAGGTATCATCCCAGCATTCGCCTGGAGCGATTTCAGGAAACATGGAAAACCGAAATCCGGGGATCAAACCCGTGTCCTCCCGTATGCGAGTCCAACGTGAACATGTTATCTTTGCTCTCCTTCGCTCGGTCGAAACGCATTTGCGAGTAATTAAGATTTCCTCGGTAATTGCATGTAAAACTATCACATGCGTAAGTGACATGAAATAATGGCCGATGACTAGGGCCACGATTTGTCGCGAAAAGGTTTTTGCCCCACTTTGTTTCAGTGTCTCACGTGCACATCGGCAGCTTTGCTTCGTGGTTATTGGCAGCGTGTCTTTGTTCAGACATGTTTCTCATTTGACTGCACCAATCAGAATAAGAGTACTGTGACTCCTTACGTCTGTAATTTGCCAAGGCAAGTGAGAGTAAAATTATCCAATTACAGGCGATGTAGCAGACCTGTACACGTGCACATGACGCATCGACACCAAATGTTGCAAAAATCTTTTAATCATAAAATCGTGGCTCTACCGATGACTAGAGACATGAACTTTTCGCGAAAAGAAATTTGCCTCACTTTGTGTCAGTGACTTGTGTGCACGTCTGCAAACTTGCTTCACGGTCAGATATTGGATGTTTTGACATTCGTGTGTCGTGGGGTTTTACACGCAAATCACAGACGTGTGGTGTTACAGTAACCTTATTGTGATTGGTACAGTCAAATGAGAAACGTCACAGTTCAAAGGCACGCTGCCAATATCTATGAAGCAGAACTGCAGACGTGCACATAAGGCACTGGAACAAAGTG
>PNEQ01085545.1:21770-56371 GCA_003012365.1 Medauroidea extradentata | reverse complement strand
AATTATTTTTTAGATTTTTTTTTAATTTTTGAAATTTTGGAAAATTTTGGAAAATTTTGAAAGTGACGTAATCCAATATGGCGGCCGGAAACAAGATGGCGGCCGGAAACAAGATGGCCGCGGTGACGTCATCCAAGATGGCGGCGGTGACGTCATCCAAGATGGCGGCGGTGGCTCCTCGGCTCCTCAGCCGTAAGCCACTTGTGCTCGGACATACATAATCCAACTACTGTGCATATATACATATGTAGATTTTGTTATTATATAATTCTGGTTTTCAGTTTGGATTGTGTATGGTTTTGCGTATGGATATTTCAATTTTGGGTTTTCATCGTTTAAACAACATTCGCTGTCAACGGAGAACGCCCAAAATAATAGTCGATTCCATCACTGCTCTGCTTGCTTTAAAATTGAAACACCTAGAACAGGTAAATGAAAAACTGCAACAAATAACATTTATTGTAAGAAAACAGCTAAGATAAGCATAGGTGATTCTCAAAAAGCACCTACTCTTGATACACATTTATTTTAAATATTAGACGATATTGTTTCCAACACGATTATCTAACATCTTCAGTAGAATACGGGGAACGTTATTCCATTGCATCTGCCTCTCCCGATGATCCTCATATCTGAAAACAAACAAAAGTAAACATTGTTAATATAAATGTAACTGTCTTTGGTTTACGAAAATGGTAGACATATTTCCTGATGAAGTTTTTAACAAACATCATATTTTAGATGTGCTATCTTTAAACACATTTATGATGACAATGCGATGTAAAAAGAAGTACGTAATCCTTAATATTACTACGCATTAAAACTTACTAAATTAATTTAAATCTACTGTTCAGGTTAAAGTGAGCATTTTCAAAGACCGTCTTGCCAAAAACAATAACTAATAATAAAAAATACAATTTACTATGCTTAGTTCCTCCAAACAATGCATTGGAGTCATGTAAACATCAATATCTTACTATTTTTAGTTATAAGTGTTTCTGGTGACAAAGCCATAAAAATTAAGGCTTTTATGCTTCTACTATTATTGCCGAGACTAGGTAAGAAATATTAACGTAGAGACAGTAGATGCAATTTTGGGATGAAGTACAACAGATTAGACTTAAATAGAGAGTACGTTGCATCGATGAAACACTTATATTTAATTTAAAAGTTTAATATTATGACAGGGACTAAGTTCAGCTTAGATTTCAATGCGTTTGAAAGAAAAAAATGCATTGTTAAGGGTGTTCAAGTGGATAAAAACCATAAGTTTGTATTTGTATAAAATAGGGTGAACTTTTTAGACGTTACTTGAGAGTTCATTAGCTTCCGTGTAAAAATGTAGCTCAACCAATTTTCACAAAATGGTATTTCAATGTCAAAATGTGTGTATTATTACTTCACACAAAATTTGAAAACCAATAAACATAATGAAATGAAACAAATCACATTAAAACTACATGTCATAGTCTACTGCTTGAAGCATATGTATACGCATTATAAAATATTTCTGTACCTTATAAATTAGCAAATTTTGCAGTTTATTTAAATACAAAAATAAATTGCATTGCTGTTTTAACGTACTTCAAGCAGTAACTCAGGACGTGTAGTTATAATGTAAATTATTACATTCCATTAGGTTTATTAGTTTTCAATATGTGTATGAAGTAAACACGTGCAAATTTTTACTTTGAAATGCCACTATGGGAAAAATTAGCTACGCTAAAAATTTTTTTCTAAAAGGAAAATGTACTCCCATATAATGTCTATAAAACCAACAATTTTTCATATAAATATAAATTTGTAATTTTCAACACTTGAACACCCTTAATGCTACCTAATGAATATTTGGTCTTCGTGTGAACATTCACCCTTACATATACCTTGCAAATATGCGTACAAAAATTACATTGTAGCTAGAGTTCAAATAAATTTTGTTGAACATCCTACACATTGACAATGTTGTTACAGGTGGCTAGGAATAAAGCGAGCCGTTAAAAAAAACCCTGCTAAAGTTATGTTTTCAGCAATTTCGTATATTTCCGCACGTAACGACTAACGACGAGAAATGTCTAACCTCTCTGGACACATCACTTGATGTTTGCGCGCGTAAGACATATAAATTGTGCAGTTGTTAGGAACATATACGTTCTGATAAAAAAAGTTTATTAATTATATAAATAAAAATATGGTGATTTCAGTTGATTTTTTTAAGTATTTTTCTATTTAAGATAACTGTTGAAAATTTGAAGTTATATGCTGTAACAGCGACAAAGGTTTAATTTTTAGTGCTCACTTTATCACAAACGACCTACAGGCGGAATACGAACATGCATTTTGCCCCTGAATTTTGTGTGGACATTATGTCTTGCATACCTTTGAGCTAAATTCGCGTTCTGCAAAAGTTCATGTAAACAATTTTAGAGTTCACAGTTTTCTGTACGTAATGGACACGTTTTCACAAGAACAAGATAGCGAAGTAATTAATTTGCTTACGGCATATGACAAAACTTACAACTTTCAAATGAATCAATACGTTCGCCACACACAATGAACTGCAAATGATTAGGCTCAATATACATTCATGTTGATCATGACTTGAAATATATTCTGATTCCTAACACAACGGAAACTGACTATTAATGTTGCCTCCTGGAAAATATTTTTTACCTAATTTAATGTCGTGGCATATAAGAGCACATCTGCGTCAGACGTTATAGTACTTCAAGAATAGATACACACAAAAACTGATTTTCTCAGAAGGCGAGATGTAAATGCTTAGTTCTCACGTAGTTTAAATCATGATGGTATTATCACGGGTCATCAACTTCAGGATGCAAGTGAAAACACGAGAGAAGCAATATAAAAGAGCTTATAAAAAGTCCGTTTTACACTTTTTGGCTAGCAATGACGGGGGTAAATATAAGTGTTAGGGTCAACACACACAACTAAATTAGGGGCTTCCATTTATAGTGGTGTTAGTCAGTTAAAATAGTTTCCTATTGAATAATTTGCAAAATAGATTAATTGCAAAATTCAGTACATTCATGCAATACGCAAATGGAATGCAGAAATTCAGTTTAAAGTGAAATATTTGTTACGGTTTATTATTTTGGATAATGCGAATAACATAAATAAATACGACACTACTAAATAATTGTGACTTACACCACTATGAATCTCAGCCCGTCAAACATTTATAAAAAGAACTGTTACGTGCGTGACGGTCTGTTTCTATCGTAATTCACGGTTAATCAAACTAAGAACAGAAATATAGACCGTGAGACATTTTTTTGCACCACACAAGAGAGCTGCTAAAATTGGTGCAATGTGTAAGAAAGTGTATAAAGAGGGAAAGTTATGCTGTTGCGAGGCTTGCATAGGACCGGATAAAAAAAGTGATAAAATGAGATAAAGTGTAAAACTTGGGAATGTACAACAGGGGTTCTTCTACTTTTACTTCGGAGGTTCACAAATGTAGGTTTAAGCTCACGATCGAGATATTTTGCAAACAATCTGATTAAAACTCATCAACATTAGCTTTGTAAAGCACATACGAAGGAAGTAAATATTGTGATTAATATTATACTTCGCACTGTGAGACGGTATCTCCTGGTATCATCCGATCACACGTTGCTGAAAATATTCGCCGTGGTGTTTAAAAAAATTTAACCCTCAACATTTTCGCCGCGCCATCCCTATTACCTGCAGATAAGACTAGGCTGTATCGTATCACCCCTCTTAAGATAAGATAAAAAAATTGTACGTTGTGTATTATAATGTTCTTCAGATAAAACACATTCAGTGCTTAGCTGCTAAAAGTTATCTTTGGTATTAAGACGGTTAGTCTCTTTCCATTCACGTTTATTTTATTTATACTTCACAAATATTTTCAATGATGCAAATTACCTTTAACTAAATATTTAAATTTAATCTTTAATATACCATTTATATTTAACTTTCAATTCACTTCTTTACATTCAATACCATAATGAGGCCTGCTTCAAATACGGGTTTTTCGCCTCTTGTAGATTTTTGCGCTCTTAAACCTTGTAGATGTAATCGTCTTCGATGTAGGGCACCAGACAAGATGTAATTCAGTGAATGAGTGCAACATTTGCAGTACGGCATGCCGTAACAGACTTCACGAGACATTATTATTTATAAACTTACAAGACTGGCCTACATATATAACAAAAAAAAATATGTTGTATAAGTATTTGCGTGTACATTCAATGCCGAACTCCTAAATACGTATTTAGGAACCAGTCAAACAGAAACTAAACTTGCCAAACTTGTATGTTAAAAACTCTCAAAGTTAATATATCTGTAGTCTGAAGTTGGCCAATGAAAGCAAATAATAATAATAATAATAATAATAAACCAATAAAAATGTAAACGCTTTGTGGAGTAACTAAAAATGTATTTAACTTACGAAGCTCGATGATTTGCAGACCGGTGGTCTAATATGCTGTTTAGAGTTATTTATTCGCAAATAGATTTTATTGCTTGTATCATATAAATTTTCCAGTGTGAGATAGACGCTTTTTATGCCAAGCTCTTCAATTCTTACTATGTGCGGGTGAAAAATTTACATTGCCAAGTAGGAAACTTAACTAAATTTTTTTGTTAAGTTCTTCTGAGCGCCTAGCGCTTAGAGTCGGCGAAGCAGGTGGTGACCGTGCAAGAGTCGACCTTAAGGAATGTGCACCCCTAGGCTACAATCTCACTCGTGTTCCGATTGCACAAAGTTCTAACTGGGAGCTCTACTATATCAGTGCAAAAAAAAATCCAATTCTTTTTTAAAATGGGCTCACTAAATTTACACGAATTTTTCGATTTTTTCTTGATTCCATAATTATTTTAATAATTTACATGAATTATTAGATTCTTGCATAGTTCAGTAATTATTTATGTTATTCACTGATTTTTAAGCGTAAAGTATAATTCATAAATATATGGATAGGCCTACACATTTTGTGTAATACCCGTAAAAATTGTGTTCATGAATACTGATTCGTTTACGAGGAAATATAACACTTGCGAATGAGTGTTTGAAGATCATCCCGCGCTAAAGAGCAACATACCTATCAACCGATGTGCTGAAGTGATGTCATCGCAGTCACCTGGAAGTGATGAATTATGAAGTCAACAAACAATGTACGGGATTTCCCCCTGAGTCATCAAGCGTTCTCGGAACATAACTCGCAAGAAAGATGACCATACTCCATTGTCATATTTGAAAGAAAAGGTTACAAACGTACCTAAGAGAGCTGGAAATTAAGAATAACACTAACTCCAAAATATCACAAAGAAAATTGCGTATGGTGCTTAAGATGTGTATTAGACGTCTTATTTACAGTTTTGTCACTCAAGTAATGTGCATTATGTTTTGATTTTCCGCTCGGTACACGAGTTTGCCTTCTTGCCTACACCGTCAATTTCATTGCATACCTAAGAAACATGCACAACGATGAAAAACCCGTAGCTCTCTAAATTAAAGAAGAAGTGTATTGTTTATTTAAGTTTGTCCACATGTTAAAAATTAACGTAATACATAAGTCTCTATTCGTGCCAGTACCACCCGCAAATGTTATGGACCAGCAATAATCGAGATTTTTTACATTATACTAAGAAATATTTTACATGTTACAATTTGTCGCATGTAAACATGCTGCAGGACACTGCGTGGCCGAATGACTAGACCGTTCATCTCTCACCAAGGCAATCCGGGTTCGATTCCCGGTGGGGTTGGTAGGAATCGTGCCGGACGATTTGGTCGGTCAGCGGGTTTTCTCGGGGATCTCCCATTTCCCCCGTCCTTTCATTTCGGCGTTGCTCCATACTCGACTCATCTCACCACTCACCAGCGATTAAGACCTCGAAGTTGAGCGCTCATCTAAATCTCTCACTCACGTTGAAGGAATTATTTTAATTTTTTATCAGTAATGAATTATAATAAATCAAACAAATTGTGCAGACTTTTATCCAGTATGATGGTAAAGTTATGTATGAATTTATGTTAAGGTATGCTTCTTAAATGTGTTTTTGTAAAATTCTTTTCTATATTTACTCAACTAAAAATACAAAAATCTTCCTTATGTTCATTAACTTTACAGTTAACGTCATGTTAACTAAGGGAACGTTATTTCATAACTAGTTATTGAGAATTTTTTGTACGTTCCAAAATGTCAGTTATTTTTCTAGAAAAATTAATAAATAGTTTAAAGTTGGACAGTTTGCGATGTATTTGTGAAATTTTAATATTTTTTTGTGTTGATAAATTTTATGAGCTCGGCCTATTATACATGCAGTCGTGGAAATTAAAAATATTTTTCGTAAATTAATAGTAAATACAGGGTTTTAAATAAATAAAAACACTCTACATTAATATTTATAAGGAATACTACCGCAAGGAAGATTTATATGAACGTCTTATAAACTGACAATTGTTTGGAAAATGTAAAACGAGGTACAACAGGGAAGTATCCCTAGTTGGCAGTTTTCATTAGGAATATTCAAGTTGCATAATTTCTGTCTGAGACAGGGAATTTTAAAACAACTGATTTATAGAGCAGTAGTGTACTTGATTTAAGAGGGCGGGGTAGATAAATAATAGTTAAATTCTTCCATTTAGATCTACACTTTTTTGAAAGTCAATATAGAAAAACTGCAAAATAGCAATCCTTGATAAGTATATTTACCAACATTATGAGCAAACATTTACCCGGAATGATGCGTTTGTTAAGCGTTATCTCTTGCGCCGCAATTAAATGTACGAGATTTTGACGTCAGAAATTGTTCTTCCGATATACAGTGCGTTATTCGAGAAAAATTTTGGCTCAGAAAGTTGGTAAAAACTATTGTCTAAGATTGCTATTTTTAGAATTTTGCAAATTGGCTTCGAGAAACCTACAATTCTGAACTGATGGCGCTGAATAATATACCACGTACTCATAACATTAGTTCTCAATATAAACTCAGAAGGTGCTGCAAGCTTGTAAAGTTGTGAGGGTCGAGGTATAGGTACTGACCAATGCCTGTAGTGCAGACGAAGGCTTCGAAGAGACAGGGATTGTTGAATGTTCGGGCCTCGCGACTATCTTCCGAGGCGCACAGAGGATCATACTCTCTGGTACACGCCTCCTTGCATGGCGACTTGTACCCCTGGGGAGTAGGCAACCCTCTGCAACCTTTGCCTGTCAACAAAGACAATATAGCAAATGTAGTTAAATGTCATCGTAAATATCACTTCGCACAGAAAATGTCCCAAATACCATTGGTTCTTTTCAATGTACTTTACTTCCAAGGTTCACCGCGTGGTGGGCCACTTGACGGAAGGTAATCTGGACCGCATTGCTTGTGTTGACATTTAACGAGATGTAAGGAACTGAGTTCTACCATGGTAACTAAGCGTTTCCGGACATATGTCCATATCACATAATTTCTTCCTTTGGGTGTGTGGAAAGTTTCCTGAAAGTTTGGCCGTACCTTTTTGTATCATTCTGTATATACTATATGTGTATGTACGTATATATATATATATATATATATGTATATATATATATATATATATATATATATATATATGCACACATACTACCAACACAGAGACAGAGTGTGTGTATGTGTGTATGTCAAGACACAAACACAAAATAAGTACATCACACGAATCCTAACCTAAACTGGACACGATAATGTCAGAGGCAAAACAATGTACACGATGACATTTTACATGTACAACGTAGCAACATAGTATTGTAGTTAGTCCCATCTTGCGCTCACAGGTATCTTACTTATCTTCCTACCACTATTCTGACCTGCATATTATTGGTCCAGGTTAAAATCCCGAGCAGTCCAAACATGATTCTACGTTTTCTTGACGTAACACACACAAAATAATACCTGGACGTAGACAGCAAGAGGGGTATTTCACCGTGCAGTGTTGCCACGTTGCGCACGTAAAATGTCGTACAAAACACTTGCCACTTACATTTTCGTTTCCAATTTCCCCGAGGATTCGCGTGTTGTTCAGATTATGCGTTTGTTCTGGACATCACGTGTGTGTGTATATATATATGTATATATATATATATATATATATATATATATATATATATATATATATATATATATATATATATATATATATATATATATATATATATATATATATATAGGCTGTTCACAAAATTTTACGACAAATTCCGGCTGGTAAATCCGTGTTAAAAAGTAAACAGAAAATATGTCTTGCACTTTTCGGCTAAACGTAAAATTAACAAAGTAACGAGCCTCTGAATATTGAATTTCAAAAACCATATTTTCTAAGAATATCGAACACGAAGGGTCATAAAAAATTCGTGTTGTCAGCATTGCTTTATGCTACTGGGATCTTCAAACCCACAGTTAATTCTGATGGATACCTTCCACCCTTCTGATAAAATAAGCCCACCCGTATTATTTTCAGAAGGGTGGAAGGTATCAACTTGTATTTGCTGTTGATTTGAAGGTCACAACAGCACGAAGCCATGCTTAAAATATTGATATTTCATGTCATTTAGTTTCCGATATTTTGGGGAAATACAAATTTTGATATTAAAGGACTCATCACTCCCTTAATATTAAGTGTATGCAAAAAATGCAAATTATAATTTGTGCTTGTTTTTCACACAGAGTCGCCTGCCGGAGTTTGTCGGATATTTTTGTAAAAATTCTGTATATATATATATATATATATATATATATATATATATATATATATATATATATACACTACGTTATGCATAATTAATTCATTTTGTTCTCTTTCGTTTGTGTTGTATAAGCCATCCAGGTCAGCAGTAGTAAAGATGGACAACGGGAGTTTTCTGGGTAAACCCACACACCACAGCATGTTCTTCGCCACATAAAAAACCCGTTTGGGGATATCCCGCCTGGCGGTTTCTGATACAGAGACTCGGCGCTGACAGTAAGGCGCCAATAACCTCATACGAAATATAAAAAAAAATGTATTACATTATTTTATATTATTCTGTCTGTAACGTGCAGGTATTGGTGTAAGAAGGTATTAAGTAAAATGTGTACTTAATTAGGGTAAACTGCTAAATTGGAATTGTCTGGTCATGTGACCATTCATTCGATTCGGTATCGCGTCACGATACCGAATCTGCAACGCAAAATATGCTATAAGGATTTTTACTGACATTATATTAAATAAGAGAAAGATGTTGAGAATCTGTGCCGTTCCCTCGGGCTAGCATAGCAGATGTCGCAGGAGCCTTGGCGCCGTCTTGCTCGTTACTCTTCCCACACCCCTCCACTGGACCACTCTGGTCAATAGGTGGAAGGGATGCAGCAGCCTATGGCAACGAGGCTTAGAGACAATGAAAAACAATAAACATTAGACTTTTGGCTCGAGTAATCTGTCAATTTAAATAAGTAATATAAGTTAAGTAAACTAATGAGAATTGTCCAGATTTTTAAACGTAATAAGTAAATTAAAGTAAATAAATGCTGCGATGGTGTACTACAGGTCTGGCTTCGGTAGGCGGGGCTGTTTCTGCATGCCCTCTTCCCATTGGCCGGATTACCAATACCGGGACCTGTGCCGGGTTTTCGACCAGTGTGGAGAGAGGGGATATCTTAACTGACTGCGGGCGAAGGAGGTCGCGAGCGGTGCTCGCGTGGTTGCGGTGATTCGGGGGTTGGGACGTCGACGAGTCAGGGCGGCGCGGCGACCAGATCAGCTGATTAACAACGACGGGGCGAGTGAAGTTGGTCGGCGGCGCGACGTTAAATACGGAATTTTAAGGGTCACTAGGTCGGGGCGGCAGACCGCCGACACGACCACTTAATCCGTGTCGACGGCAGATGGCGGGATGCTACTAACTCAACTTTAACTTAGTGTATCGGCCGCGCTAGATTGATGGGTCTGTACGATTATTAGTCACGCCCGCGGGAGTCAGTAACTCAATGCATTATCGACTCATAGATATAGAAAGTGATAAGACCTTGTTTTTATTAACCTAACACCGCAATAATAATCAAAAGTTAAAAAAACAATAGCTATATAAAACATTACGACAAACAAAATAATTTACAAAGACAACGAACGTCGTAAATATTATATTAAAAGACGAAGCCAGGAAAACATCTCAAACTTTTTAAACAGTACATTTGAAATAATCTTCGTGGAGCATGCATTCCATTCACTCGATGAAACATTAATTTAACACAGAATAATACCACATGCAATTTCGTCAAACTTGCGATTGTAAGTTAGTACGTATTTTATTACTCTATTACTGTTAAATATTTTGCAACCATAAAGAAATTTGTTTTTTACATAAGGATAAGTACGTATACTTATGCCTGTTACGGCCACTCTTGACGGTCTATGGAGTGGCTATTCACTGAATAAATCATGAATAACAATTGCCTTCTATACCACAAAATTAATCAGAATGCTTATTTAATGGATACATAGGGAAAAGGTTCGCGTTAATAAAACGATTGAGCGTTCTACAGAACAGGTAAGGAAAACTACAGGGGAAAACCCGTCGCCAATGAATAAAACCGGATACAAGTTATTCGTGCTACTTCGAGTCCTAGAGCTTTGCGTTTGTCGTTTATTCGCTCAATGAAATTGAATCTAGTCACGATATACGAGAGTTTGCTTATTAGTTCTCTATAGTCTATCTCGCGTTATAAATCTAGGTTTTGTAGTTGTGTTGGCAGTCGCGTATGCAACTGTTTCAATGGAAACAGTAATAATTATTTCTGCCACCGATTTTTTATACACAAACGCATTCAGTTGACTATCAAGGTCAGTCTGTCTGTAGTATGTTTGCAACGTGTGTGCGTTTCTATAACATCCATCCGTATGTGATGAAACTTTGGTGAGTTGTGCGTAAGTCTGCCAAGGTTTCCGACAAAAAAATCTGTATATAAGGAGAGTGGAACAGAACGATGATTTTAAAGCGTTCATCAACGACCCTTAACATCATTTTGCACAATTAAAAGTTTTTAGAAATATTTACCTTCAGGAAATATTTTTAGAGCATTGTAAAAAAAACTCAGCTTAATTCATAATTTATTGTAATATTATTACCAGTGTTAATATTTTGACTTCTGTGATCATTTTAAGTTTTCATGAAAGACTTTCATTTAAGTTTTGTTGTTTTTATATTTTTGGGAGAGTTTAGTCATTCAAAATATTTGAAAATTAAAATATAAGTTTTACGAATTACTTAGCATAATTTTGAGATATTAGACAGAATTTTTGCAGTGCTCAACAAGGCTGTGCTTTACAATCAACCAGAAAAGCATATAATCCGCTCATATTACATACATTGTTTAGATTTTATTTCTAGTATTCGTACTAAATAAATTATCGCATTGAATTGCGAACCACAATAACGGGCAAAGGATAGTAGCAAATGAAACATCATTTTATATGTTTAAAGGTGTTTACCTAACAAACAGCCTTTACAACCGTCCAAAACTATAATGCTTAAATGAGACAGAATGTGTTAATGATTTAACTTGATGTAGGTAGGCCTAGACATGTGTATTTCTTAATTATTTGGGGGAGGTGAAGTGGTGCATTAGAAGAACTGTCTGAATTATTGTCCTTTATGTTAGGTTTGGTTATTCTTCAAGTATACCACTGCCGCTCCTGTTTTCCCCGCCATTTCATTCCGGCGCTGCTCCACACTCACCTCATGTCACCCTTATCAGCCCTAATGACCTCGATGTTAAGCGCTGACCATATATATATATATATATATATATATATATATATATATATATATATACACACACACACATATATATATCTTTCTCTCACGACATGAGTCCTAGCCTAGTAAATATCTACTAGTTTTTATGTTGATATGAATTTACCATTTAAACATCAATTGATCACGAAAATGTATGTGAGGGAGGACTTGGCAGGTTTCATTACACAACCGACATGACCAAAGACTTATTTTGTTTTACTTGCGGTCCCTCTTTTTAAGTCGAGCACTTCATTACCAAGACATTTTAAAACTTGACGCCCATTTTTTGCTTTCAGATATTATAGCTGTTTCAGAAACTTGCAGACCAAAATGTACTAAGGTGTAGTAAAATTATTTTTGCGCAAAGGGTTTTCACTGTGCAAACTGCTGACACGTCTTATAGCTAACGTAGTGACCATAAAATGAGGAATTTTTCGCAATTCACGTGTAGCCTACCACATTTTATGGTCAGCGCGTCAAAATAAAACTCATATGTTCTCAGAGTAGTGCACATGTTTATTATAATCTAAAAACTCAGCGATATGCACCAAACTGCGAGGCATTCTTGTGTGCGGTTACCACTCATTTTTACAGATTTTCTCATAAAGTGATTTTGGCAGGCCACTAACGCTGGCATTGACAACTGAGTAATCTTACCAAATTCAACCAAATAGGCCCCTAATTATTGATACATTATTACCTTACCTGATTCTGTGTTTAGATTGTATGTGCTGTTAAGGATTTAACATGAGGCATAAGTAAATGATAAAATAGCAATATATCCCATACTAGTGATTCCACTCCTTCCCCAACTTCTTTTAGCGAACCCAATGCCAATGTACTTTCCTGTCCCAACTTAGTTCACATGCCTATTTTCTGTTAGTTATTTTTACTTTGCATACTTTACAAAACTGTCTTTGTACATTTTAGGCCTAGCTTATTTATAGCCATTGTGAAATAATTCAATTAACTGGCATTGCAGGAAGTTTGTATTGATCTGAATGATGACAGTCAAATCTCTGCTTCTCCTGAAGTTAACAAACAAGCACGGCATTTACGACAGAACACGAGACAAACGATTGTCAAAGTACAATAGGATGTGTTTCTACGCGCACTGGGAGCAGTTAAAAACGAGGATATGCTGTGCAGTGTTGCCAGATCTGTGCCAAAAGTGGAGGTGAACAGGCTTTCAGCTGACAGGCACTCGAAAGGCGTTTTGGGAGTACGAGAGGTGGAGCGGCTGTCAGGTGAATGGGAGTTGACAGCTCTTTCGAAGGACGACTCTGAATTCGGCCCTAAGCCACCGCTGCCTCGACCCAGAACTGTGAAAGGTTTGCCAGTAGCGTATTGAGTATGCCTTGCTGGCTGCGGGACGACTTGCTATCTGGATTCCAATCACAGTTGGCGTGGAACTGTGCCCAGTCGAACATCTGCATCTCAGTCAAGTGTGACCATGCACGGGTAGACGTTCCACTAGCATTTACTTAAACGCCAAATTTTATTTTGCACGTAAACCTCACACGCCAACTCCTGTTCAAGGAGCCAGCGTTCAAGAATATACAGAATGTCCGAAAAGTCCTTCCCTGATTACAAAAATTAACAATATCCACTAGAAGTAAGATGATAATGTGAAACTGCTACAAAAGTGTTCATAAACCCGCCGAGGGTTTTTTTTTCAACTGGAAAACACATCAGTGAACCTCCACATTAACACCCTTGGTAGCACATCTAGTCGATAATCAATTTCCGTCCACACATTAGCCAACATCACCGGATGGATCGATGCAATGACTCTGGTGATCCGTTGTCGCAGGGTTGCAAGATCTGCAACAGGTGCTCGGTAGACCTCATGCTTGACATAACCTTATAAATGGAGATCCGCGCCTATCGTGATACGACCTTTCCTTTCGTGATGACTTAACGGTTTGGCCTCCACGCTCTCCTGACATAACCCCATGAGACCAGAGATATTGCATCGATCTCTCCAGTGAGGTTGGCTAATGTGTGCACGGATATTTAACATCGACTAGACGTGCTACATTCTACCAAGAGTGCTCGTGTACAGGTTCACTGATGTGCTTTCCAGTTGGAAAAATAAACTTGGAGGGTTTCTGAACACTTTTGCACCAGTTACACATTTTAACTTACTTTTAGAGGATATTATTAATTTTTGTAAAAGGGAATAACTTTTCGAACACCATGTACCTTCCGGCGATTTCTCTACTTGCAAGAGACTAGTAAATGATCATTGTTGATATACTTCAGTAGAGACATGTACACTTACCGTTATTTGACGTCAAGCTAAACTTCACTGGTCTATGTATACCCAAGCACACTTCATCCTCATTCAGTACACAAACTAATTCTATGTAACTTAATAGTGCAATGAGGATGATGTGATAACTTTTTATAGTACTAGCTTCAGAAGGACACGTAGAAGCATTGCCAAACAAATTACCACAAATTTTATATTTGAGAGCGCCTACAAGTACGTTTAAGTTTCTATTTACTAAACCCTAAGTCGTAAAATTAGCTGATTTTTCAAGTGCTGTAAAATGTTTTGTTTGGTACAAGTAAACTGTTTCACGTGGAAAAATGCAAGATGCAAAAATATCATGAAAAAATATTATTTCGTTCTACTTGCTCAAATTGTGACGGCGATAATTTGTTACAAACTCATGCGTCTGCAAACTTATGTCGGGAAGAATATCGATTAAAGTCTTCTAGCATGTGAAAATTGTCACTAACGGTCAAATTCAAAGTCATTCGTGAAGATTTTTTTCAATATAACAGCAATTATACAGTCTAAAATGTCTTCGCGACGCATGTGTACATTGCCTACTGTATTTTCTGTACAAAGTTAGGTCACTTCTTATCAGCACTGAAAAGTTTCCTACTAATCTTGCTCCTAAATACAGACTTAATGCTAAAATTATCAAATGTTGAATGTAGTTGTTTACCTGAACATAACTGTTTTTCCTTCGGTGCTTTTAACAATACTAGGTGCCTGTTACCTAAATCTCGGTATGTCGAAGCGTTGCTTTAAAACACATCCGCTGTATTTGTTCAACTTTCGGACGTTGAAAATAATGTATAGTTCAATACTTTACCAGTAATC
Source organism: Medauroidea extradentata (assembly GCA_003012365.1). Classification (NCBI taxonomy): domain Eukaryota; kingdom Metazoa; phylum Arthropoda; class Insecta; order Phasmatodea; family Phasmatidae; genus Medauroidea; species Medauroidea extradentata. The sequence goes on along the minus strand of PNEQ01085545.1, from coordinate 41,473 downwards.
TTGCATAGGGCACACAACAACTCATCTTAATGCCATAACCTCGAATTGTTTCCCAACGTACCAGTTGATAACATCACAGCAGCGGGTATCTGGTTTTTATGAGTATCTCTGATTTTTTTGTGTATAAGTGAATGTGTTTGGGCTCTATAGACCCTTTTTTGTGAATGTTGAAGGATTTGAAATTGTATGTGTGCAGATGTATTTTTGCAGGGATGAATGTGATACATTAAATAGGAAAATGTGATCTTAATTAAATTAAATAAATTTTCGTGTATGTATGAAAACCTTTTAACATACAAAATAGCTACAGTGTCTAAAGTTTCATTTTATCTCATCCTTTGTATATAGAATCAAAATGTTTTGAATCCAGTGTACAAAATTGTTATTTGCACTTCAAACTTCCTCATGTAATTATTAATTAACGTGTTAGAGTGATCCATTAATTATGAATAGTTGGAATCTTTGTAGCCCTATTCGAGTGAATGAGTATTTTATCTGTGATGTATTTTTTTCAGTGTTTTAGTTTTTTTGTAATTAGGGTTTAGCTAATTTTTAAGTTCACATGATAAAACCTCTACTTTCATTTAAATTTAAAAAATTGTTAAACAAAAATTCTACTTGTTATTAGTTGTAAGCACATAATGTTTAATTATATTCAAAAGTGTATGTAATTTAAGTGGTTAAGTGTAAGAAAAGGTAAAAATACCTTAACTTCGCCACATTATTAATAAAGACGTTATATTATATTATATTATTATTATATTATGTTGTGACAAACTGCTTACGCGTACAGTTGTAACTTACTCAAACTAACTCCAAGTTAAATAAATGTACCTAATTAGGACTTGTTTCTGTTTGCTGACGTTATGGATGTTCTCAAAAAAAATATTGTGTTGAGGAACCCTTTTTGTACGAAAAGCAGCTGTTGTAAATTGTATCAGAAAATAGATTTGAACATAAAAACGTAAATAAATTGTGGATAATAGCTGAAAAGTTCTAACGACAACTAACAAATAGTGAAAAGTTTTAAGAGGAATAATCAGGGGCAGTGGGGGCAAATGCCCCCTCCCCTGGATTTAAAAGAATTTAATAAAAATGTTTTGTGTATTTCGTTATTTAAATAATTGTAACGTAAGCACATACAACCGAAGAGTTATTATAAAAGTTTATAATGTATACCTGCTTAATTAATAAAAAATGCAACAAGGTCACTGTCGCAAAAAAATTATCCCCCCCCCTTCCTCAAGAAAAACCTGAAATGACACCACTGGAAATAATTCCAACTTAGGAAATAAAATACGTATAAACTTTAATAAAAAATCTATATCTTTGTTATCTAGTTAAGGCCAAACACAAACCAAAATTAATAATATTGCAAATTTAAAAATTAGTAAACAATTCGCCTATTTTCGACAAGCAAGTTTTATGTTCTAAATACAAATATTAGATCAGTCAATTCGTTTTAAACCATAAAATGAGCCAGTTTTATTTTACATTAATAAACGTAACTGAATGGTTACCTAAACTTTTAAGTGACGAAACTTATAAATGAATTCGAAATCTCTGATCTGTATGAAAATGGATAAATGTCTTTTCACATTGTCAAATAGTTATTGAATTCAATTTATTGAATAGTACAAAGATTCAAGAAATTTCATTCAATAAATATTGACAGTGCCACTTGAATAGTAACCACATAATACAGAAAACAAATACTGTAGTTATTTTACAATAATCTGCTAATCCTTCAAAACACCAAAGTATTTGGTTGGTCCATTACAAAAGTTATCATTATTTTTGTTTAAATTATTTAAAATAAATAATGGGCGTAATTAATTTAAACGTGCTTTAATTTGGATACAGAACTGTTATCAATATGATATTTTAATTAATACTGTCATAAAAACCTTTTCCTGTTCATGATTAATTTCTATTCAAGATAATTTCAAATATGTTCGAAACAAAAGTCTTCGAAGAAACTCAAGGCATTCAATAAACTGAAAAGACAAAATGACATGACGTCAACGTGGCATCACATGTCATTCAAGAAATTGAATTCAATAAATTTTAAAGAAAATTGAAGCAAAATTCTATCGTATGAAAGGGACTTAAGTTGGAGGATTGTGTGAATAGGTGGTATTATCTTAAATGGCTCTACTTACAGGCAATATTCAATTGTGAAGCTAAACTGCTGCAGCATTGTGAGCGCGGTCTTTGTGCGACGTGTAAACAAATTTGGCACGGTAATTTTCTGGGCGGCTCCTGATTTGTTGTGATCGCTGTGTCGTCACGCCAGACCGGCGCGGCGAGAGGTCACGTATTCGATGCAACCTCACTGTATGTTAGCCCGGAGAGTCTAGGAGACACCTACGTAGCTCACTCCAAACATACACTAGGTACCATCACCTTCAATGCTTCTTCTGCATGAGAATGCGTAAAACACATTAAAATAATATTTCTAACACGTGTTTTGTTAGCTTTTTAAAATAAATCTTAGAACAGCACGTTGTTACACAAAGGTTTTTAAATAACAGTTTTGATAAACTCCCTTCATCACCTTCCCGATTAAGAAAACGTGACAAAACATCTGAAAACATTTTCAACAGATATTTTTAAGTGTTTATTTTCCAATTTTTATCGTATTTCTTTGGTTTCTCGAATTTTCGTAAAAGTTGCGTCTTGTTCGGGAATTTATGTATAGCTTGATATAAAAAATAGACTACTTTCGCCAAAGCTACTAAACTTTCCATTTCATCCGCACCATCAATATCATTGTTTTTTCTTCATTCTTAGTTAGGATTCATATATAGGGCCTACTCGTAAAATAAATCAAATTATTAGAAGAATATTTTAAGAAGGTGAAGCATTATTTTATTGGATTGTCAGTTACAGGTGCGCTTCACAAGCTTTTGTCAACGAAAAGGAAAGAGAATTAAACTTATAAAATTGAAAGTATTTGTACATTTAGGTAATAAGGTACAAAAACAGTTATTTAAAATTAGATATACTCATAACAATATTTGAAATTAATTCAATTTTAATCTTAACGACGCAAACCTCTTATTTGAGGAATATGACGGAGTCTTCTAAATTAATGAATTGGCGTTTATGTTTGCAGCAACAAATTGGCGAAAAAATGTACAAAAACATTCTACTATAAGTAATTCCACACTTAACCCAGGCTTTTTCGCTGGAATCATTGAAAAGATGGCAGTGTTATTTTATGCTATCATTATTTAGTTCCTAAGATTTTTCTCACTAAACACAGCTGGATTTAATTTTTCTAGTGCATAAATATCACTTATAATATAGTTAGTTTGGAGTACTGACGAAGTGCGTTAGAGAAACAATTCTTTTAGAGCAAACCAATATTATTGCCTCTACGTTGACAGCACGTTCAATTAAATCTTTTGAAAACACAAAATACGCCGTTCAAAATCATTTGAGGATCTGCCAAAACTAACTGAGGTAGCCTATATCACACACGATGTAAACCCAAACGAGCACCTGTGGAATGATTTTGGCTGCTGTAATGAAGCTGACGCATCATCTCCCACAACTCATGCAGTGCTTGAAGAAATCAATTCAGCAAACACGTGACATATATCCCAACAGCATAGTCAGTTGCACACCTATGAGTCTCTAAAGTCGAAAGTAGTCATGACACATTAACCACGCAGTGGAATCTGTTAGGGCAATAAGCTGTCTACTTGGTATAGGTGTATCAGCTGGAGGCCACTGTCGGTGTCAGTATTATGAAGAAGAGTGCCTTTAGAGCAAGTTGAACTCCGATCGATGCACACGACTATACATGGTAGAATTATTAAGGAGCCTCCCCACCTGCGCTTCAACTGCGTCGTAGAAAGTTACTGCTATAAATTTTTGACGAAACAGTTTAACCCGCATTACATATTTATATCTACGAAAATAACACATGCTTCAAACGATGTCGCTATAGTTTTAAACATTCGGGACGTTTATTAAAAACATCATATTCGCTCGGGCCCCTCAAAATGGACAAAAATTACTTTTCCATGCTGTCATTTATGGTCAAATAACAATCGGAGCCGAAAAACACAATTATAGAAACAAGCATTATACTTTGAACTATGCTGCCCACAATAAAATAATGTTGTCACCGCCTGAATTCCCCATAGGAAAAAGGTTAATAGTAAATCATCTCCCTTACTGATGTCAAAATCCCGTACCTTGTCAACATGGAGCATATCATTGTGTTTCGGACAGCGTATGGGAAAATTAAAACATGATATTTCATGCCTGGTCTGAATTTCTAACCATGTTCAAATATGTTGACGATTGCAGTATGATTTATAGTATTTTTAAATATTTAATAGCGAACAACTATGGTTATTCCAGATCTCTCTGATAAATAGTACTAAGATGAAGCATCCGTATACGGTGTATAAAAACGCTCGTCATCTCCGCACACATAACTACGCAAGTTGTAATGTTGTTCGTTGAGTCAGGCGTGAGAGTGAGTCAGTATCTTCGAGACTTGCAAGTACGGAAATAACACACCTCCCGCCGAGAGAGTCGTCACGAAGGAAGAAGAAATAACTGGGCTCGTACACGGAATCACTCCAAGCCTCACTTACGTCGACGCGGTAGAGTGGTCAATTCGAGACGCTCCTCCCATCTCCAAACTCAAGGACGCCAAGGCGCCGACCTTCAGTGCGGCAGGTCCCGAGTTCGAACCCCAACGTGGAGCTGGGACCGTCATACTATCCGGAAACATTTCATCCAGATTCTATTTCTGGAAATCATTCGTATTCTCTAAATGGTAATCGGATAAATGTTCACGAATTCCCATTTTAGACGCAGACATTTCAGAACTGTATTCCAGTGGGCAGTATTTTACTGATTTAATTGGTTGAAAGTGCCCCCTCGGAAATCACTAAAATAAAAACACAGGGAATTAATGACTATTGGCTGCTTCTGATTGACTGAATTTTCTTAATTTTAATTTCTTTTTCTGACAGAAAAGCGTCAGTGCGTGAGTGAACGTTGTAATGGACGACTTGAAATGAGGCGGAGCTCCAGCCTACCTCCATGGATACCGCAACCGATCATAACTTTCATGAGTCGTTTGGTTTCACATGAACGGTATGAGATGCATGTAAACAACATTGATTATTTGTTTGGAATTCACCGCTTTTTTGGTACACATTGATCTTAATGCATTTGCATACTTTAACCACGAAATTAAACTTAAATTTTTACACTTTCGTGCAAGTCTATGAGAGCACAAAATTTTTGTTTCTGTCATCATCAACTAACAAATCAGAATGTTTGTAAACAAGCTTTGTTTCCCACAGTAATCATACCATGCGGTGTGACGTCAGAGGGCGTGTTCTTCCAGTCGTCCATTTTAACTTTTCTTAAAAACCCCACACATTTTTTTGCCTTAAAACGAAGAAGTTGTCAACACAAAACTATACTTAACACAAACGAACCTATGATAATGGCTTACAGTAAGTTATCTGCTCCGTCAACAGTGTGTTGGAGAATTACTGTGCTTTAGAAGCTGGAAAGAATATTGTCTACAGGAAGGCCGTGGCTTCATTTATGCTGATATTCGGTGGCGGACAACACTGACGAACATTACCGAAGCTATGCAACATTCCATGGATTAACAAGTACCGTCTGGATGGATTTATTAATGCAGTCGTCAACACAATAAAAAAAATGTGTATGTTTACAAAAAATTCTCTGTAAACTAGTTTGCAAAATGTTTTTGTAAATTTACAATGATATTGCAAACTTTACAGTAGATTCTTGAAATCAAGAAAATATAGATGTGTATTTACAAACATTTGTCAATACTTACAAATAATTTTTGTATGTTTACAACTAGTCATGTACATTTTATAACAATTATTTGATGTGAAACACAATTTTGGCAACCAGTTTCCAATTACTTTGTAAAATTTGGCAGGTCTTCTAATGTTCTTTTGTTCCTCATTGAATACTGTGCTCACAACAAGGTATTCTTCAAGTCCCCTGACGTATTTGGAAAACTGTGACCACTTTAATTACCAACAATATTCTTGTTGTAGTGCCTAGACTCAAATATGTTTTGACAATAGGTTACAAGCTTTTTTTTCTGGTAAAAGTACGAATTTTTTATTGTGTACCTGTCGCTTGGAATGCGATGAAAAATGCCTGAAAAAGGTTTTCTGACGACACTGCCACACTTGACCCAACTGTGTTTGCGCTAACTACGAAAATATATCTCGTCTCAGACGTACCTTCAGAAACAACGCGTATATAATAAGTACTATTTTTAAGCACTCAAAAATTGACAAAAACTCATTTTCTAGCCGGCTGCATCAAAATGTAATTTCTGGTAAAAGACACAAGTAAGGTTCCTCACATTTACGTTATACGCAACCACGCAGAAAAGTACAATATGCAAAATATTTCCACGTAGGTGGGTTCATTAAGAAAGAATAAGTGTGGAAATACATAAGTTTACACTTGTACAAAATGGTGTTAATCTTGTACACGTTACTAGTGACTAAGTATGCGAAAACATCTTATGAAAAATAGCTTGCACAGTATTTCTCACAATGTCATGTCAGTGTCAAATTTTCCGTGTTACGAGGACTTACATACAAATATAAAACATACGCACTTACTGCACTGAAATAATTTAAACTCAAATAAACAGCCGCAAAATATTTTCTACAACTTATAAAACAATAAACAGTAGAGTTGTGTATATATTTAATCGTAGGGTGTGAAATAAAATACATTTACCAAGCCCCCTTAATATTACATATTTGAATTCAGACATGTCGTTATAGGAATCGTATGCAAGATATACATTTTGCATGAAAGGAATATCTAGTAATTAGAACCGTCTACAAAACTGCCAGTGCGTAGAAATAGCAAACTGTGAAATTTTCCTTCTTGAACAGCGTCTGAACCGCCCTGCCTACTACGGAACCTTGGATAGGTCAAGGATAGAGTTTTACATATTAAATCATATTCGGTGGAGCTCAGTCACCTTCGAATATATCGGTTTCGGAGAAAACCTTTGTATTCATTCAGATGTAAAAAATATTGTTTCATTGAAAAAAAAATGTGTATGTCTCGTCCAGCGTTTTTGAGGATAAAATTATTTATTTGCTCCCAAAAACGTCCTAAATGACCCTATAACAATAAGAATCACACCGTGATGAGCAAAATGTCAGGGGTGCCATATTTATAGGTTGGGCAAACACTGACTCACATGTGATATAATTTAACATGCAATACCTCATCCTTGTTCCTGCTTGGGTTCTGTGTTAGGCAGTCCCCTTAAGGGCACAGTCTACCGCAATTTTCATCATTTTTTAATTGTTTTATATGTATCAGATATTTTTTTCTTATTTTAGACACAAAATGTGTCTAAATTTGGCTCTTATGACATTTTTTTTCCTATTTGCATGGGTTTAGAGAATATTATTTCCTAAATTCAAAATGGCGGCAGGTATCATAAGACCGTCACATGGGTTTGCTGAAAATCGATTTAATTGTTAAGCATAAGTTTTCATACGTAATGAAATTACGTAATTTTAATAGTAATCGATAATAATAAATTTCATGTAAGTTTATATATTGGCAAAATCATTGAAAAACTTTAGTCTGAAAAGATTGGCTATATAGTAAACTCAATTTCCAAAAATAATAATCTTTGTAATGGTTTTACGGTAGCTGCCCCGCTTGAAAATTAAAAGTAATGTTCGCAGAAACAGCGTAAACTGCAGCCTGTGGCATGGAACATAATTTAGAGCTATGGGCACCAGTTTAAAATTGTAGGTTTCTCGAAACAAATTTGCAAAAATCAAAACACAGCAATCCCAGACCGTAGTTGTTGCCAACTTTCTGGCCAAACCTATTCTCAAGTAACGTACTTCTGAAGAACAATATCTGACGCCGAAATATCGTAGGTCTACATTTAGTTGTTGCACAATAGATTTCGCTTAAGAAATGCATCATTCTGGGTAAAATTTTGCTTGTAAAGTTGACTACCTATCATTATTTAGGGTTTTTTTTGTAGTTTTTCCATACTGACTTTCAAAAACGTATACATTTAATTTTTTTTTTTTTTTATGTATCTACTACACACTATTGGGTAAAAATATTATACATTTTTATTTGTACGAAATACTCTTCGTTTTCTAGAAGTTACTTGAGACAATATTTTCTGTTACAAAAATTAGCTTTGCCAGTTTCCTCACAATGGCATTTCAAAGTTAAAATGTCCATGTTTTTGCTTCATTCACACTGCCAAAATCAGTAAACGTAATAATTAACATTAAAACTACGTGTCACGCGCTTCAGTTTGGGGTGCATAATAACCCATTTCAAAAAATGTTTGCGTTTAAAAAAAATTTTTTGAAGCATAGAATTTTTCGCTATTTATAGTAATCTTTATTTAGTACAAAATGTAATGGGTGTTTAATATATTTTCAACTGTAGGCTGTGGTATGTAGTTTGAATGTGAATTATTTAGTTTAATAATGTGTACTGGTTTTCGCGGAAATATCAAGAATCACTATTCGTATATCGGCCAAACTATTGATTTTAGAGGTGTAATCTACCAATTGAAAATGTATCTACGGACGTTAGAAGCAGTCGTACGTAAAGAAAATTGTTCTTTTCTAACTTCGAAAATTTATATTTCTCGATAGGTCAGGTTAGGTTACATTGGTTAGGTAGTGTAGGTTGGTTCATGTTAGTTTTTGTTATGTTCAGTAATTTTAACACTATGTTTTCCATTTTTCGTTAGGTTAGGTAAAATTACCTAAAATTAATTAACCTAATGAAACATGGAAAACTACATGGTAAAATAACATAACCTAACCAAAGCTACTCTAAACCAACCTAACATAACACAAACAAACACAAAACCGAAATTTTCTAGGTTGGTATACTACAATTTTCTTTACGTCCGACTTCTTCTAACATCTATAGGAACATTTTAAATGAGTGAACTATGTCTTTAAAATGAACAGTTTGGCCGGTATACGATGAGTAGTGATTCTTGACATTTACCACTTAAATAGTAAACGAAAAGGATACCAGGGAGATAGGGCATCGCACACAGAATGCAGATATGAATACGAGCTCGTAGGCAATATGCTTACCCCGAAGAATGACATGACGTGAGGCGCTAGGATGGAGAAGCACCGAAACGAGAAGGGCATGGGAAACCGAAGATCCCCGAGAAAACTTGCTGCCCAGCGAAATCGTGTGAAACTATTCCCACCGGGGATCAAACCTCGATCGCCTATGTGGGAGACCAGTGGTCTGATCACTATGTGTCGCCGCGACTTTCTAAATACGAAATTGTGACTTTTCCCCACTTGAACACCCTCGAGGACTGTGAACGCACGGTATAACAGAAGATATCGAAGGCCCAGGTAAAAAAGGAAACAACTAAACATTTTCAATTTTGAGTTAAATGCATATAAAATTACTTCCGTTCCGCTGAAAAAAAAAAACTATCAATTAACATATCTTGTTGGTGTTAATTTGAAGCAAAAGTACAGAGGCTACTATTCAAGTTGTTTAAAATGTTTATAATCTGCCTTTGCTGTACTGTCACGCTTTAAAATAAAATGAATACAATTTCTAGCTCTTTACTGGCAATCAGAATAAAGTACCGTGTTATTCAAACAAGTGAATTTATGTGTTGTTTTTCAACTCAACTGAGTGGAGAGCACTTCTATGTGTTGGAAACCCAAACCAAAAAATGCAATTTTGTTGAGTTGTTTCCCTTTTGAACTTGGCCATCGATGTGTGTGAACGAGAGGAGGAGCTAGACGCGCAGACTTACCAGTCATCACCAGCAGCAGCAGCAGCGCCAAAGTGATGGTGCGTCCTCCAACTACGGCGACTTTCATGGCGACTGATGTGCAGGATCTAGAGGCGCCCGCATTTATAACCACAGCCTTCGTCGTAGTCCAGGTTACATCCACGTGTGTGAGGAGGGGGGGAGGCAGACATCACCTGGCCATCTACCGTGACGTCACATGCTGGTCGCTTCTCCCTTGTCGCGAGATCGCTACTTCGCCAGATCGTGACTATGCAGCTTCGACTCTGTGCTTGTCACGAGAAGTTTTCTTTCATTCACAAGTTGCGCGTCTGAGAAGATTTTAGTACCGTAAGAGCGTTTCGATTCCGTTGGGACATTTCTAAGAAAAAAAAAAACACAAACGGCAGTTCTCAGTAAAGAAATGGAAGTGCTGTAAATTCCAAGATGAGTGGTCACATAAAATGCCATTTATACTCACAGCGGACACAAGTAGAAAAATAAAAATGGGTAAAAGTATCCCAAGTCATTCAGTGTTTTACGAGTCACCCCATTGTTCCAAGCCAGCCCACATGTTAAAGATATCGTTTTACTCAAGTACGAAAGCACTCCTGAGGTACTAAGCACGCGGTAATTTCTTTGAAAGATTCTTGCAGTTGAGGTAAATGTTTACTACGCCATTGCAGTGCTATGCCGCCTCAGAAAACAAAGAGTGAACCAAGAAAATCAGTAGAGGAGAAACAAGACTTGCAGTTTGCCTGAAGACGAGAGCATGTGTCAATTCCCAAAACATCGCGACTAACTCGACTTTAGAGAAACTATGGTGTCCTTCTGTGTTATATCGCTGTTTCGTCTAGTCTTGTGTTTGTGACGTCACTGTTGGATCATCCTGTTATATGTGTAATATTGTCCACGGCTTAATTGATGTTTGTGCTTTCTTAATTTTGCTGTCCAGAGTTTTCTCTTTTTTTTATTAAGGCCTTCGCTCTTTAGTTTTCCAGTGGTTTCCAAAATACTTTTTAACGCAAACTAATACACATATCAAAAATTCATTCTGGCTGTTTTAACACTTATATATTACCGTTTGTATTTGAATTTTTCTGTTGTAATACACCAAACGAATTTTTAGATTTTGGCACCTGAAATATCACATATTTTGTTGACAAAATAAGCCAAAATGAAGCAAAATATTTTTTTTTCTAGCAAACGGTACATTATTTTTAAAAACCGCTCTGGCCAAATTGTGTATTGTATGACTGTGCACAGTGTCAAATTTTTTCAACGTATTTGGTTAAAAAATATTTCAGTTACTTGCAATTGTTTGAAATAAATGAAACATCATGGCCTTAAGGACGGCGTCTACTAGGATCGTGAATAGACGTGCAGACCTTCAACAATCCTGATTTTATTCGGAAACCATTCCACGTGTCGTCACGCGGTTCGGCTACGAAAAGCATTTAAGGCCCTTTACACAGGCCTATTTATTTGCCACACACTACATTCGTTTCTAACAAGTATTTTTTTGGGTGCGAAAATGACTGAATTGGGACGTTTCACGGCGATTTTTATGTAAGAGGTTTCATTTTCGGAAGCCTCTGAATAAAATAGGCCTGTAGAGTGAACCTTTACATTTCATAGCGTACAATTAAAATACAGTGTTGTCGCTGAAAGTCCCATAGTAAAAACGGTTCGGCGGAAACCTTGCACGCTGGTTCAGCGCTTGGCCCGTTGAGGCGATGCAGCATTTGATGCACGCTTCAAGGTCGACCTTATATCTCTATCATTTCTGAGCCTCTAACACGCAGGTAGACGGCGCCCTTAATATTCGTTTTGTACTTTATGTGGTTTGACACTATTCCTCTTGGGAGTTTTCTGGTTTCGTTGTTTATGTATGTGTTGACTACCGCCTATTCGTCTTGTGTTCCCTTTATCGTGTTTCTAGGTTCACTCTTGGTTATCTGTGTCGAGATAGCACTGTCTAACGTTGGTGGTTCCCATTCTCAGGCAAGGACGATACGAGTTCTCAGGTTAGAGCTTTTCTTCACTTTTATTCTTGTTACCAAAATACAATGTACACAGATGTTTTCATGCTGAAGAAAACAAATCACTATTGCACCGATACATCTTATTGCGGTATGTAATATTCAATCTACTCCTACGCAACCATTATTCTAGTCTGAAAAAATAGGCACCGAATCTACAACCATTCTCGTCGCCGCACATATCTCTTCTACCTCCCGCTTCCATTCTTTACGGCGTGACTTCGCTTCGGCCAATCAGCTATTTCCAACTATAGGGATTCTTATAATGAGACTGTTATCCTCACCTGATAATAAACCACCTCATCAGGCCTATTGACTGATTACTTAAAATGGAAAACTTGAACTACGCATTTAAAAGGATAATAAAAAAAATAATATTAAAAATTATTTGCGTCTGCTATTAATCTGTTCAACAAATTAAATATTAAAATAGTCTACATTACAAATGTATATCCACAATACGTCATTAAAACTAAGCCCACCTGTTAAATTTACGCACATCGCTTCTTTTTTATGTTCCGTGTTCACAGCACAGCGCTTTTCTCCGAGTGACGTCCCCTCGTACCTGTCTGTACCTCCTCGTCTGCATGTCACAGTGCTGATGTGACTATTATCCTGGGACTTTGCCCACTTTGTCTTTCTGCTATTGTTCTATTGTTATGTATGGAGTTTCTGAGAAACTTACTTTGCTGGCCTTGTCCACGAATACCTTACATGGCATTCTGTAGCGACACATATTCCCGATATCGCCAAGTTCTTAGTTAAGATCTAAGTGGTACCGCCATAAACATACGCTTCCTCCATAGATCTGATAAATAAAGAAGTATAGAAAATATCCATGGGGTGGGAACACCCAAAATATAAACATTAATTAACTGCATTACCAATAAACATACTTTTCCCAGTGTTGGTACAATTTTACCAAAGTATTTAAGTGCCTGATAGTTAATAAAATAATGGTGTTTTAGTGACTGCAAACAAAAAAACTTACGTTCTCTTAATTAATTCTTTGATAACATGACAAATGTGTGCTGAATCTGTGTAATAGGTTTTATTAGGCTATACAACATAAAAGAGTTATTTTCTTAGGAACCTAAAATTATCGTCAAAATAACGTCGTCATGTTTGTAAATTTAATGTGTGTATTCGATGACTTTTTGCGTTCAATATAATGTTTTTACGTTCCCGTAAAAATGTAAATTAATAATTAATTAATTATGAAGACTGCTGTATCCCAAAGAAGTTAAAGGTTAATGCTTTTATCTATGAAATCCCGCAGGCTACTAGCAGAATTACTCCTGGGTTAATCGATTCCGTTCAATTGAACTTATAATTTGAGGGTTTCCAGCACCCAGCCACTAACTGATCTGAGCTATAGCGGGCTACGGTACTACGACTCCAAGGAACTCAATAAACTAAACACAAACAAAACTTACATTCGCTATAGACTTTATCTTTCGTTTAGCGATGCGAGCAGAACCAGGTTTCTTGTAGGAATTCGAGACTCCACTCCACTAACTCAATTAAAACTACAATATGAACTTCACCTGTATTTTATATCTAACTGACAACCATGAGACTTTTAAGTTAAGTATTATTAAGCTTTTTAAAGTTGGCAGGAGACTTCAATACTAATTGAAATAACATTATGTTTACTCCGACTCTGGTTCACGTGACAGTTTAATTAACTCTAGATTTTTTCTTTCATCTTTATACAATGATTCCTGTAAACTGAACCACAAATATAGAATCCTAAAGGAATGCAGTAAAAGAGGTGTATAAAATGAATCAAGTAAGAGTTTTTTTTTTTTTTTTTTTTTTTTTTTTTTATTTTTTAAGAAAGTACAAATTGTTTTGGTCGGGTTTGAAATAAGTGACTATGATGAAATATGTAACTTGTCTGTTAAGTTGGTCCTACCGGATGTATTTTAAAAAGAGTAACTGTTCTGCACGTGATACCATGGAGTTTAAGACTACATTATGAGTTAATTTACAGGTTGTATCAGTTACGGTTTTGAAGTCGTGAAGTTATTTGTGGAATACAGTCAATGTTGTAACGACAAGGCACAAATCTGACATCACATAATTTTTTTTTATCAAACAAATCAGATTGGCAAAACACACAGTACGAAAGTCACACGGAATATTCCATGTAAACAGTGGACAGTGCACACAAGAAACACGGAGGCAACGAAAATTTCCAAAAAAGGAAATTTAACAGCACAAAAAACAGATGAATCACACAAGTTTCAATCAAGTAAAAACGCTGCATTTCGGGAGTTGCAATCTATTCCCGCGTTCAGACTTGAGTTGCCATTTGGTAGAAGTCAGTAAGATACAAATATGATTGACAAAAATGTTGAGTTTATTTATCGTGGAGGCTCTTATTGTAATGTCAGGTCCGTGTCTAGTCGTTGCCGTCGACCGAGTTTCTTTGACTTTGGTTGGATTGATCTTCACACAAAACAGTTTTGACAACAAAACCTTAGTAACGGCATATGTTATCAAACCCATTCAATTTTATAAAGTATCTCTGCAGAAGAGTTTAAAAGATCTCATACCCTCTATGCCATCAAATGAGACGTAAGAACTTTGTGCAAGTTGAAGGAATCAAGAATTGATCTAAATTGTCTGTGATGTACCAGGAGTTTCGTACATGTAAATGACATGAGTAGTTGTTATTTTTTAAACCGTACTGAGCTGCAAAGTTAAGGCCATTCTTCCTTGTTTCCAATGTTTTGCAATTATTATTTTTTTTAAATCCTAAACGAGAGCATATATTAAAAAATTGTTAGGCAGTTTTTTATTACTTTCAACAAAGTGGGAATTTTCGTTAATTTACTTATTAGAATAAATCATATAACTAACTGTCTTGAGAAATGTGAGCTACCACAGCAAAAACTGTTTTAAACAAAACTGTCAGACAGATGTGTGATCTCTGCTGTAAGCTTAACAAAAGTAATTATTGCATAAAGAGCAGCAGCAGAAGGCAGGGCCTTAAATGAAACCTTTTGCTGGCTTGACATGGATGCACTAGGCATACACAGTTTTCATAGTTTACATAATTATAAAGAGTGTTACTGCTAGACCAACATCGCCATGCTGCAGAACTATGCAACACATTGAGCGAGAAGTGACGGAGAAGCATCTATATTGACACCGTCACGTCGCCCAAAGAAAGTCGTACCTGCCCGCGGTATCGGACATCTTCACTATACAGAGGGTCTTCAACACAACGGTACAGGTCGTTCGGGATCAAGTGAGCACTAAAAATTTAACTTTTGAAAAATATCACTAGCTGTTACTGCATATAGTTAAACATTATAGTTCCTTTATTGTTTTTATGGTTTGCAGTGGTATTACGCAATATGGTTCCTATTTAAATACAACAGTACTGAAACAAAAGCAACGGAAATCAACTTAATTGTATTTTATATAAGTAATAAACTTTTTTTTTAATCATACTGTATGAATTCCTGCTGACTGCACAATTTATCTTCAACACGCAAGCATTAAGTGACGTGTCCAGAGAGGTTAGTCATGTCGGTCGTTAGCCGTTAAGCGCGGAAAGATACGAATTGGCTTGAAGTTAAACTTTAGCAGGTCTTTTTGAGTGCTCACTTTATTCTGAACCGACTATAATACACTAGAGGTCGTAGCAGACCGCACAGCGCCCGCTGAACAGTTTAGTGATAGTTCTGCACCAAATATGTCGACTAGGACCATCCAGACAACTAGGCTACAATCAGAACTATATCTCTGCATAACTTCCACTTACGCTACATGCATGCAGCACATATTCAGTGAGAACTTTGAACTTGCCTACTTGTCGACAGATAGTTTATTACAAATGTAAATACTGACTCTGACAGACAGTAAAAAGGTAATAAGTTGGCCGTGGATTATAGTTAGTAACTGTCTGTTTTAGCATAAAAATCTCAGTAACAATCCAATTATGAACTAATTTTGCACAGGGCGTATGGAGTGCACAGTTTCTATTATAATGCTGTATGCTCTGTGTTAATTTTTTTTAAATTGTGAACCAACCTTTAGAAACGCATCTATAATCGATAGCACTACCGTTGTGAATGTAACAACGTGCTCTGCGCCACTATATAGTCCAGATAAATAGTTTCAATTATACTAAGAAAAGCAGATCTCTCTGACTTAGTCAAGAACGTGCTCACGAACATCTTTCATCCTTGTATTCAGATCAAAGAAGTGACTGTGTAAGCTGTCGATTCCATTCGATTACTAGTGATGTCATTGCACATTTGACATGTCGTTTGTTGACTTATCGAGATGCGATATAAGTTAGTAAGCAGGGCATAGACGGAGCTCCTGGCGCACGAGGCGATACTACGAAGGTTAACACAAGTTCGCTTCTGGATACGCACTTATTCTGAGATGCGTGATAACAGGGGAATTTTGATCTCCCGGGGTTGCCAAAAATATCTGATACCTCGCAAAAAAATGTATTAGTTATAATTAACATCTCTCCCTAAATAATCGTATTTTGAGGCTAGATTTAATAATTGTATTTGTAATTTATAAACGATATTGCTTAAAATAATAAGCCTACACCCCTTGAGCATAGCTCAGAGTGGGGTTAATAATACTTACTTACGATGTAAGTACCGTAACATAGGACTCGTCTATTATCTAGATTCGCCTCCCACCAAGGCAATCCGGGTTCGATTCCCGGCGTGGTCGGCCCGAATTTTTGTATGTGGGAATCGTGCTGGGTGATAACGTTGGTCAGCGGGTTTTCCCGGGGATCTTCCGTTTCCTCCTCCCCTTCATTCCGGTGTTGCTCGATACTCACCTCATGTCACCCTTCACCAGCGCTGAAGACCTCGATGTTAAGCGCTGACCAAAATATCTTAACACTAAAACCTTAAAAATTAATGTTACCATAATATAGTTAAGTACCAGATTAACGTAAAACGTAAATCACGTACATATCAAGAATTCACCTAATATATAAACTTTTACTTTGCAACAAGACTTCCAGTTTACATTACACTGCACACACAATCTATATTGAATTTAAGACTGAATTAGGCTGTCTAGAAAGTTACAAAATCACATTTACACACTACATTTAATACAAGAAATTTGTTTTAATTTCAAACCTTAGTGTGGGTGATATTTAATTACACAGCAATGGTCACTGCCGGTAAACGAATTTGCATTGTTACAGATATTTTGTATGTACCTTATATTATAATAATATAACAAAATGTTACCCTTCCAGTAAACGAGACAGCCTGCATTCACTCTAGCGTCCTGAAATAAAAGAGAAATGGGCCATTGTTTCAAATATGGTAATAGTGGGTTTCACGACGTAAATAAATTGGCTGCTAGGTTACATATTTCTGTGGAACTAATACGATGTATTTCTTGTACAAGTCACATCACAGCACACGTGAGTACTCAGTGAAGTAGAAGAAGCCAATTATTAATCACATTCCACGTACGAACAGCATCGTGGAAATTGCGCACCGCTGTCCTCGACGACTCTACATCCTTCACCTAACATGAAGTAACTAATGATG
This sequence comes from Medauroidea extradentata, assembly GCA_003012365.1. Lineage (NCBI taxonomy): Eukaryota > Metazoa > Arthropoda > Insecta > Phasmatodea > Phasmatidae > Medauroidea > Medauroidea extradentata. The sequence goes on along the minus strand of PNEQ01085545.1, from coordinate 24,050 downwards.
CACCTGAAAAATAAAATACAAACAAAACTGTATTAGATAAAATGTTATTTTGCCGACGATATCGTATGTTCGTGTATAATGTATAATTTATTAGATTATGGCAAATATGAATGTGGGATCTTGAATGGAAAAAGAAAACTCATTACTCTTTTTGAACAAGCACAACATTACCTAATCTAACGAAAAATGGGAAACTAAATAGTAAAATAACTTCACCGAAGCAAAACTAAACTATACTAGCTTAAATTAACCTAACATAAACAAACAAAAACTGAAATTTTCGAAGTTTGTTAACTGCTATTGTCTTTGCGTACGACTACTTCTAACGTCTCCAGAAACATTTTTCATAAGTGAACTATACCTCTAAAATCAATAGTTTGGTCGGAATACAATCAGTAGTGATTCTTGATATTAACCAATGTGGATTAACTTTTAACACAATTATTTAGAGGCTTATACAATACGATACGTCTGAAAATAACACGAGGGAATTACCACCAACTTTTACATTTGTCGTCATAGACTGAGATAGACTACGAACACATTTAAGGTGAATGACAACTTTACTCACTTATTCAACACTTCAAGATCGCAGCCAACTGGTAATACGAAAGTGTTGGGTTGTATATGTTTAAAGACGTATGTAACATATACTACAATTTACCCTTTTATTCTTGTAGATTACGAATTACTGATGTAATAAATTCTCAATAAATAAACCCATTTTTTCTTAAGTATTTATTCGGCTATTTCAACGCATACCAACTATTTCGATCACTTTTCTTTTTATAATTCAAATTCCTGACAGTCCTTCTAGTCGTGCTATTGTGATATTATCAAACGCACAGCAATAATGTGAAAAAAATAGATGAAATAACATACATTCGCTGTTATTCAATCATGTTTCCGTACCAAATATTTGTCATATTTGGCCTCAGCTTTACTTTTCATGTAATCCGTGCCTGCCGAGTTTTACAACAACCTATATGGTCTCACAGCATCTGTTAATGCTTCTGGAATATAATTAACGTAATTTGAAGCCCCATTGCAATACTTTCGACAACGCAAAGATTCCCAACAGCAGAATGCGTGCAGGTATACATATGCAGAGCCACGACATGCAGGTTGATGTAGGTATGAGGCAACACTGCACCTCAAATCTTTCTTAGAGTTTGAACATTCCTGTACTGATTCGACTTGATCCGCTTGTCCCATCGAGCGCTTGGACTACTAACAAATATGTGGTTCATGATTAAGGGAGGATTCTAGATCAATTTCTATGTTCAGCAGTTCTTATCATTCCGCAAGATGTAAACACAAACATTGCCGCGCGCTTGTATTTTGCATACAGACCTTTACAATGTTTACGTCACCGTTCCTCTGCTCAGAACAATTTCTAATGCTATAAATTCTCAGTAATTACACAAGTAAGGAATGCTTGTTATAATTAACGGTAAGTTGTTACAAATTCCTGCGAATTACTATATAAGATGATTTTATGTATATCAGCTCTTTAATTTTTTCACTGCACTTCTTCGACGATGTACTGTTCCCAGTTCTCAATACAATAGTTTCACACATTTACGATTCTTTTATCTAAATAATAAAATGTGTGAAACTGCATTTGGCAATCCGTTGCCAACCATACAAGAAATAGCCTAAGGCAACCATTGTTAATGATGAATTGTGTGCAGTAACGGCTAATGATTTTTTAAAGGTTCGTATTTTAGTGCTCACTTTACCCCAAACGATGTATACCTAGCTTCTGAACCCGGCCTTTTAAGATCGGCGATTCATATTATAAAACTGCTCCACTATTGGGCATTTAAAATTACGCAATCTGTCCCTCACTAGTGATTAAATTCTTGACGTTTTAATTATGTCAATGATCAAACTGAAATTGCAGTTTCTTGCGAGGTACTTGTCGTCGCGTCTAGTGTCCGATAGAGACGTGGCCTCGACTGTATCAGTGGCAGCAGTCGCAAAGGACGTAATGATTCAAAAACCCTCTTAATCTCGCCAAGATTTTATTTCCTACAATCGTTCCCTTTTAGAACGTCACTTCAGTAAGGTTCCCGCGGCAAAGTTTATCAACACTATTTGTCCGCGAAACCACTATTATGTCAAACCAATGTGACACTATTCCCAATACGAACCGTTAAAGTACTCAGAAATTGGTCAACCTCCTCACAATTAAACTTTCGCCAATTATCTAATATCGATCGATAATTGGCAGCGCGAGCATCTCTTTCTAAGGCCCCCGCGATCTCCCCCCCCCCC